>BHFT01036272.1:0-59520 GCA_004320025.1 Laticauda laticaudata | reverse complement strand
TAGGAAGTTGTGCTGAGAAGTGCGTGAAAAGACTTTAACATTCGTTGAGGCCACCCTTGAGTGCCACCTCGGTGGACCTGCTGCGCCCTATTTATTCATTCCTGAGCTGTGTGTTGTTGAGGTATTTTCTGCCAAAGCAACAGAAATCCCTTCAAGATTCTGAGAGCTGTCTTACCTCGTTTTGGCTACCTGCACTCGAGGATAAATAATAATTTTTGCCTTTTAAAAATTGTTCGGCTAAACCCTCACAGCCTTATTCTCAGTGGACCACAGCAGCAAGCACCTAAGGCCAGTGGTCCCGGCCTAATTGCAGGGAAGCTGCTTGAAGGCCCTTACAATATTCAATCGGGCCTTAGGCGTTCCCTATCTTGGCTAATTGGGACTGCTCTTAATTATTGGTTGTTCTATTATTAATATTGGAAATATGACAGTATATCAATATTTCATAGGAGCAATTACAAGAGCAATTATAAGCAAAAATGTTATAATAATTATTACAATCATAATATATCACTCAATTGGCAACAAAAACCACTTAACAGTATTAGCATATTTTATTCCAATTAAAATATTATTACTGGAGATACGACTTATTATATGTATATAAGAACCCCAACCAAAGTTTAAACAAAAAGAATTAAATAAATAATTATAGGAGGGCTAGGCAATAAGAACTTTATCAGGGTGCAACCATTTTTGACTCAGATCGGACCCCTTGGGCGTTGCCAACCGCCTTGTACTCAGGATATATTCAATTACTTTTATTCTAAATTTTAATCAAAATGTCGAGATGATAAGCAACCTCGCAGCACCTTGCTGTTGAAGGCAAAAGCTCAAATCTAAACACATGGAATTCTAAAGCCTCAGAAAAGGGTACACTTAAGGCGCCTATAAGGCCTTACAACAAAGCTAAATAGACAGGCATCTCGAGAGGTCCACGCGTATCCAGGGTGCCCCCTCTTCATCACGTCAAGATTTCTTCACCACTCCCTCCCTCCTTCTAGCAATCTCTTCCCTTTTCATCCAGGCGCAGCTTAACTCCACAAGGACAACGGCCCAAGTGTCCTGGAACACCAACCAGGTCCACAGGCCCCTGAACGCCCACATTCACTCCGACAGCCGCTGGTCTTTTGCCAGGGTGATCCAGTTCATTTGAGGAGGTTTCCAGCAAAGCGCATGAAAGCCCTGGGATGGAAATGGCTATTCGCCAAGGGATTGCAGCGGGGCTTCAACACGCGCGAGTAGCTAAATAGAGGATTATTGTCCAGACCTTACCCTAAATCTCGCTACTGACAAAGAGGGCCCACAACCACTGATCGTAACTGACCAGGTCGCGAACAACACCATTCCACAGGTACACCTACAGGGGGAGACCCCTCTCCAACAGCCGAGGAGGAGGAGGAGGAGTGAGATCAAATCTTTTCAAATGGCTGAGTCTGAAGTGGGATCAATTCACAATAGCGAGCCCCTGTCAGAGGCAGACCCCCTTAGAAGGGAAGATGATCTGAGGATGAACGTCTTATTCCTGACCAGCCTGCTCTTGTACTTGTTTAAGGCAAAGAACATTGCAGGCCCTAAACAAGCCAAAACCTCATCTTGACATACCTGACCCTTCAGGGGAGGGACCAGAGGAACATTGATCTTCAACCAACCGGTATTGAAGCAGAGGTAAATCCAGTCCCACCCATATTTTCAGACCTGGTGCAGAAGCAGTTTGGGCTTCTGCAGCAGTATACGCCTCCCCCAACTGGACATGAATAGGAACATTCCTCACTTGGACCCTGATTTTGCAAAGTTTTACGGGACTTCCCGAGGTAGATGAGCCCATAGTGGGCTTTAGCGTCCCCCTCGATTTCCCAGTGACGGCACTGGAAGGCCTTAAAACCGGAGGAAAATTACGGGTCAAGCTGACCTACGCAGAGCCTCATATCATTCTGATGCGGGTTGCGGATTAGATCAGCCCAACCGGCCGCCTCCTTCTTCACGCAGTCATCCTCTTAAATGGACTTCGTCTTTTTTGAAAACAACATGTTCTTCTTCTAACATCAGGGTTGCACCAAAGACATCAGCTAAACTTACGGCCAGCTTCTGATATTCTCTTGCCGATGCTACCAGATCAACGGAGTCAAATTTCAGCAAGGGCCATTAACCTCGCATATCACAGTGCGTCAGCTTGCTATGGTTCAAAGACACCCGGCCAAGAGCCCCCCCCGACTTCCAAACACAAACCAAGCTGCATCATCCCCCATTGCGGGATTATATGATAAGTTTTGGTTCCTTCCCTGGATCCACTACTCAATTGAAACACACAACAAGAAGAAAATTCTCCTTCCCTTTCGGAATGTCAGATTTCAGAAGCCCCCAGTCCTTTCGGAGGGGATCCTCTCGATCTTTCTACAGGATCCTTCTCTTCCAGATACAGAGCCCCAGCAGTTAAGGACCAGGACAACAACCAAGATAGGTCCGACTCAGTGGATAGAAGTTGAAGGTGTGGCAATCCAAAAGAGTCATTTCGGGGAACAGAGGAAAGTCTTTATTCACGCGGACCGAAGACTAATTCCGGACCCAATTCCCCATTGGCGGTCCGTTTTTGTACCAGTTATTAGCTGACCACATGGGACTCATCTACCTCTGATGCCTGGGTCGGAGAACGGTTAGATTTGACTCGCGCTGGAGTTAATCCACTCCCCCAAATTCTTCATGTCATACCCTCCCTTCCAGGGACCCCCGGCCAAAGCGTGATCTCATGGATTCGCTATCCAACAGTCTACTGGATATACGCAGCCCACTTCCAACCTATTAGCACCAGCACAAACAAGGGCAGGGATTTTAATTCACATCTTTTTGTTGTGCGCAAAAAATTCAGGGGGGTGGTGGTAGTAGCAGTACTAGATTGAATGAAACGTCTCAACCGTTTCCTTAGTATATCGCGCAAATTTTAAAAATGCATACCTACCAATCATAGTTGCAGGGCATCATGGAACCCAGGGGCTTGCTCCAGTCCATAGGACTTGTGACGAGACGGCCGTATCTGCACATTGTATTCGCCCCTCCCATTATAGGGGTTTCTGAGATTAATTGCTACAGATGAGACCACCACTTTGAATATGTGGCCCTTTCCATTTGGTCATTGGCCTACTCCCCCACCGACCTTCACAAGGTCCTCGCAGGCAACTAGATGCATTTATTCCTGCCCCACCTTCAGTAACAGTCCCGATACGCCTTCCAGTGGTATCTTGATTGATATTTTGATTTTATTCTCGCGTTCCGCCCGTCAGGCGGTTGTCATAGATTACCTCAGAACTAGCATTACTATCCCTAACTAGAGCATGGCTTCTTAATAAATTGGCAAGAAGAAGTCAATTAACACCATCGACTCGGATAATCCATTTAGGGGCGGTCACAGATACAGTGGAAGGCAAAGTTTATCTGTCACCAAGATAGACTAAAATAGCATTCAAAAAATTGGTTAAGGAGATTCAGGGCGCTTAAGAGGGTGTCCCTGATGGAATTATCCAAAGTGTTGGGCAAAATGATCGCATGTATTTCTATTATTCCTTGGGCTCGCCTTCACACTAGATCCCTCCAGTGGTTCTGCTACCGTACCAGTGATCTGGCCGAAGCAACTTCAAACACAAAGTCAGGGTCCCGCCCAAGGTTCTCAAGTCTCTCCTCTGGTGGTCCAAACCGGTTATCAACAGAGGCTGTCTCTTCAAGGAACCACAAAGGGCTCACCATCACCCACAGAATGCCTAGTCTGTTCCGATGGGGAGCTCACGTACAGTCGCTCAAAATCAAGGCCGATGGTCCGACATAAAACAGTCACGCAAGTATATAAATTGGCTGGAACTTCGCGCAGTACACCTGGCCCTTCGGAATTTCTTCCTCCAGGTACGCGGTCAGCACATACTGATACTGACAGACAATGTAACAGCGAAAGCTCACATAAAACAAGCAGGGGGGCACACAATCGAAAGCAGCTAATGTGGGAAGCGGGAGGCGTCTCTCTGCCTGGCTGGCGGAGAACAACATACTTTCCATCAAAGCAGAACACATTTCAGGTCCTGTCGAATACACAGGCAGACTGGCTAAGCAGGGCCACCATAGATCAGTCGGAGTGGCACCGTCACCCTCATCCCTGTTCCAAGAAGCGACACGGTCATTTGGTCAGCCGGTGGTAAACCTATTTGCTTCCCTCTCAACACTCAGCTCCCGAGATTCTTTTCCAGGTACCCATCCCAAGAGGCGGAGAATTTCAACTCGCTCCGCTGCCGTTGGCCCCCGGGGCTACTGTATGCCTTCCCTCCACTTCCGCTGGTTTCCAAAGTCATCCAGAAGTTACTAGATGAGAGAGCGGAATTACTTCTAGTCGTGCCTTATTGGCCCAGACGGCCATGGTTCGCGACCTCCGCAGTCTCTCAGTCGCCCCCCCCCCCGGAGAATCCCATCAGACAGAATCTCATTAACTCAGGGGCCTCTTCAACATCCAGATCCTCAATTGATTACAATTGACCCGTCTGGAGGTGAGCGGAGTGGTTTGAAGAGCGAAAAGCTCTCCAACAGAGTTATTGACACTATTTTAGCCGCCAGGCGCCCCTTAACAATTCGCATTTACAAATGCCCACATGGTCAACTTTCTGCAAATGGTGTAGTAAAACTTCAAATTGATCCTGCCCCTCCCTCTGTCACCCAGGTTCTAGAGTTTTTACAGGAGGGACTTGATAAGGGGTTGTCACCTAATACGTTAAAAAGGCAGGGCGGCCTTGGCATCAGTTCTCGATCACAAGGGTCTCAGTTCTCTTTCACATCACCCACACATAAGATCCTTCCTTTGAGGAGCCACCAACTTACGCCCTCCAGCAAGTGCACCGTTTATCACTCTCCTGGGACTTTTACACAAGTCCTTGTCGCTCTCACTTAAAGGTCCTTTTGAACCTTTGAAATCGTCAAGTCTCCAATTTCTCACATACAATGTAGTTTTTCCTGGTAGCAATCACTTCCGCTCGTCGTATCTCGGAAATTGCAGCGCCTGTCCTGTCAGAGAAGAGATTTCTGCGTGTTTTCATGACTGGATTGTGGTGGTCCTTCTCCCGATCCCACATTTTATGCCCAAGGTCAATTCGGTTTTTTCATAGAGCTCAAGAAGCTTATTCTTCAAATTTTTTGTCCCAGACCATCACAGGGGATGGGAAAGACAATGGGCATAAGCTTGAATGTGAGGCGCTTGCCCTGCGAATCTATATAATCAAGAGTGTATAGCAGCTTTCAGGAAATCAGAGACTTTATTTCGTGTCCTTTTCAGTCAAATTCTCAGGGTCGCAGGTTTTCAACATCTACGATAGGCCGTTGGATAGCGGGCGCAAATAGCAAAAAACATTCCAGACCCAATCTCTGCAGGTGCTAACGGCATACAAGCTCAGTTCAACAAGGAGTGCAGCAAACTTCGGCAGCATGGGCCACTAGGCATCAATAACTGAAATCTGTCGGGCCGCGGCTTGGGCTTCCCATCGCCCTTTCATTAGACACTACAAAATTGATGTGTTTGCTTCTGCTGAGACTTCCTTTGGCAGAAGAGTTCTGCAACGGGTCCACAGAGATCAGGAGGAGATTCCAGACCAGACGGAGTCCCTCCCATAGGACAGGCCAAGCTTTGGTATGTCCACTACTGGATGCTCTGAGCAACTCATAGGAGAAAGGGCGTTGGTACTTACCTGAATACCGCCCGTTCTCTTTGAGCTGTGAAGAGCATCCAGCCCCCCTTTTTTCCATCTGGTGGGGTCCTGTTTCGGCCAATGAACTTTTTTGTATGTGAGGATGAGAGTCTTCGCCAAAACTGGGGAACGCTGAGGAGTCACGTGGTGGAGGAGGAGCGTTCCACAAATCTAGCTCAGCCTGTGAATGCGGAGACTAAGCACCTCCCACTACTGGATGCTCTTCACAGCTCAAAGATAACGGGCGTATCAGGTAAGTACCAACACCCTTTTTCTGTGCTTGGGACTAGTGCTCATCTTTATGTGGTTACTAGTTTTGAGAAAGCATTCACATATATATCATTTTTTATCAAAATGTTGCAATCCAAATTGTATCCTAATTAATGTCATGTTGCACTTGTAATATATCCATTTATAAGCCAGAATGTTCTTTGGAGAAAAAATAAGAGCATATTGATAACAAATGGAATTTGCTAGTCAATAATTTATACTGAGGATGCAGTATAGAACGCATCTGATGGAAGATACTTTGTATATATTTTGCCTTTTGTAAATCTCGGAGAAGCCCGGTATAAACAGTAATTTAATTGGAATATGATCCTAACATCCCAAGGTAAGCAGAAGGCTTACTCATACAGTTTTCCATCAGTTCCCCATAACCTCCAAAATCAGATATTGAATAAAAGAAAAAACTTCTAAGACAGCGGTTTTTAGTTCAGAGGAAAAGACATGCAAGTAACCAAGGATGAATACAAATGAATTTCCTTCTGTTTGCAAAGTAGAATATTTGCATCAAAGCAGTAATTTAGTAGAGTGCCAAATTGTAGGTTCTCTTCCTCAAAGAGCAGGTACATCCTGTAAATTTAAAAAGACAACCAATTGTTGAGAAGCACTTGGACTCGCGTATATCAGGTAAATCATTAGTAAAAAAGAAAAAAGAATTAGGGAATACATCTTTGTATTTTTAGATGCACTTGTCCATCTGTACTTATCATTATTTACTGTATTATGTGCATGCAAATTATGTTCATTTGGAGGATGGGAGAAAAGAAAAAAAATAGCTTTGCTAATTTGAAACTGATCTTGTATGCCATGGTCCTTTAGTTATGGATTCCTTGACAGAAATATTTCTTTTTTCCCTCACAGACTATTTATGAAAACAGAATATATAGCCTTAAAATAGAATGTGGCCCTAAATATCCTGAAGCACCTCCATTTGTAAGATTTGTAACGAAAATTAATATGAATGGAGTAAATAGTTCTAACGGAGTGGTAAGTTTTTCACTATTTCTTTCCTAACAGTAATATTCTGTCAGTTTTTCAAGCAGAATAGGAAAGCAGCACATTTTTGTAAGCATGCAGCTAATTATTTATCATTCTGTTTTGCCATTTTTCTGTTGTAAACATTTGAGAAACTTCAATATTTTAAGTGTTTGACCAATTTTTAAAAACACAATAATACAACAGTACATCAAATATAAAACAATAAAAGAACTTGTACAGGAAAGCCTGAGATAATTAATATTTAATGAAAACCTGTTAACTTCTATGAGCCATGGCTGTTGTTAGAAATTTGGCAACCTAACAGTTGGTGTCTTAAGACTGTCCTTCATTTAGTTAGTATCAGCACTTGTAACATTACCAAGGACCCTCAGTGGCGCAGTGGTTCGAGTGCAGTACTGCAAGCTACTCCTACTGCAATTTGGCAGATTGAATCCCACCAGGCTCAAGGTTGACTCAGCCTTCCATCCTTCCGAGGTGGGTAAAATGAGGACCCAAATTGTTGGGCGCAGTATGCTGACTCTGTAAACTGCTTTTTCCAACTGGAAAGCACTATAAAGCGGAATATAAGTCTAAGTGCTATTGCTATTACATGACCTACAGGCTTGTATTACTGCATTATAACATACAAATATACTTTTTATAAACAGTGCTAGTGAATCTACCCATTATCTGGGAATAGATCAAAATGGTATGATTTTTGAACTATAAGGCAAATAGGAAATGCTAATTCTAGGCCCCAAATCCTCCACTTGAGATTAGCTATGAGATTTGTCAAGTCTGAGAGCAGCTAAAGCCAGGAAGGAAAAACCACAGTATGCCAAAACAAGTTTAATTAATTATATATAGTAGGTAACTTTCAATATGTATGCCTCTTGAGGTACTGAAAGGAATATCTTTAAGCTATTGAGAAAAAGGAAATTTTACCACTTTTTCTCACTTCCCTTTGACAGTAAATTGCAGTACAAAATGGTCATTAAAAGGTTTAAAAACATTTATTTATTAAGATGTTTGTTTATTCATATGCATGAACACCAGCAGTAATAATAAACCAAGAGATATTTTATTCTCCATAGACTCTCTAAAACCATTCAGTGTTTTAAAAGCTTACAGAGAGCCAATAACATGGGAGTCAATCAGGTACTTAAGAGGGCAATGTCTGATCAACATTGTGCATTCTAGAGCAGGGGTGTCAAACTCTATTTCATTGAGGACCGCATCAGGGTTGTGTTTGATGTCAGAAGGCCGCGGGTTGGCGTGGCCATGGGGCACCTATGGCCAGGCGCTAAGGCAGGACTTCCCTGAGATCTTCCCTCACTCTCATTATAACTTACTTCTCTTCTTTTTCATTCTCTCTTCCTTCTCCTTTCTTCTTCCCCTTTCCTTATTTTTCCTCCCTTGCTCTCTTCCCATCTTTTCTTCTTTTTCTTTGTCTTTCCCTTCTTCCTTTCCTGTCCCTTCTTGCATGTTCAAATGCAAAAAGGGAAACATTTCTCCTTCTGTTTTTAATTTGTTTGGATAGTCCTCTGCCAGCAAAAACTGAGCTTGGGGAGGCTGTCTTGGCTGAAAACGGGCTGCCGGGGGTGGGTGGAGGGCTGCAGAAGGCTGTTGCGTCCAAAAACGGGATGCGGGGACAATGCTTGCCCCCCCCCCCCCCCCCCCCCCCCCNCCCCCCCCCCCAAGCTCCATTTTGGCTGGCAGGGGCACCTCAGGTTGCTCTTTTGCTGTTTCCAGGCCAGCCTCATGGACGGGTTAAGCACCCTGCGGGCTGGATCCCTGAGTTTGACACCCCTGTTCTAGAGGATCTGGATCTGGATTGTCCATTCCAGTCTAGTTCCATTCCAAAGATGGCTTGGTAGTTCTGACAGATGACCTGCTCCAGAGAAAAAGCAGGAGTATGCAATTAAACATGGAATCCCTCTGAGTTGACCATCTGAATCAGAAGTAGGAGGTCCTGGGGTTTTTTTGGGTTTCTCTCCTATTTATGTGGTTGGCTCCCTATAGTGTTTTTAGGAAGCTTTCTTACCCTTATGGCAGTTAGGGATCTGGCCTAAGGGTCTTTCTGACCCTTATGGCAGTTAGGGTCTATACTCTCTATCCTATTATATAATCTTTAAAGCAGGGGTCTCCAACTTTGGCAACTTTAAGACTTGTGGACTTCAACTCCCAGAATTCCTCAGTCAACTTTGCTAAGTTGAAGTCCACAAGTCTTAAAGTTGCCAAGGTTGGAGACCCCTGCTTTAAAGTATGATGCATTATTTGTCTAACTATAGTTTTTTATATATGGTTATGTGTAAGTATTGAAAAAAAATATTTTCCATACACAAATAAGGGCAATGGGATTGAGGAAGTTAAAACACATTATTTTAGGATGTATATATATATATATAATTACTTTGACTACAACTCTTCTGTTGACCAGTGATAATGAAAACTATCCCATGGCTTAAGTTTGTTTCAATTTGGTGCATGCAGAAGAGATCATATTTATTAAATATTGAGTTATTTTTTTAATATTTTAATCCTTTACAATAATTTCTCCTGAATATTTAATCTAGTGGACTAATGTGACACCCTGTATATTGTTGAACTTGTCTCTGTGCCAGTAATTAACATAGCAGAACATTTATCAAAGATAAATTGTACTATTAATTGTTCTGTAGTTGAGATATACCTCTATTTAGCTGCCTAAGAAAAATAAGCATATTATTTTCAAACATATTTATTACATAATGCTCTGTTTCTATATTAAGCTCTTGAGAGTTTTTGATTCTTCCTATATTCTGAGCTAAAATCTGTAATAAGTCCAACAAAATAGGTAAAGGTAGATCATCTTTGCATCATTCCCTTATTTTGATGAAAATATATGTAACTGAAATGCAGGTTACTGCTCTTGCTCAAATTCTATTTCCAGTAATAATTTTAAGAGATTTACTTTTTATTTTTACTGTTACAATATACATGTTTTCAACTGATTTTTAAAAAAGATTCTTATTCTTTATTTTGTTGATCTTATATATCACCAGAAATTATGACAATATACCAATTCAAGAAAGAATGAAATAATAGAAGACTTTTCATTTATAATCTAGATATTAAACGGAATATGAGTTTCAGAACATAACTAATAAAAACTATTGATAGAAGAAAAAGGCATCTTTTTTTGCCTCCTACTTTCAAACAACGCTGCTTTCCAAAACCAACAGACTGTGTGCAAAGTAAACAAATAAAGCCTTAAAAGCCCAGGTTCTACAGATTTGAATTGGCCTCTGTTGAGTGATTTGACAACTGTTTACTCCTTTTAAACATTGTATTAAACATTATATGAAATCCAAAGAGCTGGTATTGGCATGCTTAACATAGAATATTCATGACTACAGCCATTCATACTACAGGTAGTCCTCGACTTACGACCACAATTTACGAGCCCAACATTTCTGTTGCTCAGCAAGACAGAGGTTAAGGGAATTTTGCTCCCATTTTATGACCTTTCTTGCCACAGTTGTTAAGTGAATCACTGAAGTTAGTAACTTGGTTGTGAAGTGAATCTGGCTTTCCCACTGATTTTTCTTGCCAGAAAGTCACAAAAGGTAAATCACATGACCCCAGGATACTGCAACCATCATAAATCTGAATCAGTTGACAAATGTGTGGATTTTGATCATCAAAACTGCCATACCCACCCCAGCTCAGGAAAGGCAAAAAAACATTGCAATACATCACAATACAGCCATGATGCGAATGGGTTCGATGCCCCCAATGTAACGATAAGGATCCTGCAATAGCCATAAGTGTAAAAACCGGTCATGTCACTTTTTTCAGTGCCATTGTATCTTCAAATGGCCACTAAATGAACAATTGTAAGTCAAGGGTTACCTGTATTTAAGAACTGTCTCATTTTTACAAAGTGATGCATCAGCTAGATTGGGGCTTTCAAGGAATACAAGTCAGAAACCTTTTGTGTTTCTGAAATTTTGTAGCTCTTTACTCCTGAGCCTGACTGTTTTCGTTGTTGAAATAAGGCACATAAAGCTGTTTGAGACCTAAGTTTGTTCATTGTTTTCCACCAGGTTGATCCAAGAGCCATATCAGTCCTAGCAAAATGGCAGAATTCTTATAGTATCAAAGTTGTTCTGCAAGAGCTCCGGCGTCTTATGATGTCTAAAGAAAATATGAAACTTCCTCAACCACCTGAAGGACAATGTTACAGTAATTAATGAAAAAACATAAAGAAAAATCATGCCCCATCATTCAATTTAAGCTCTCTTCATTTTCCACAGTAGTAAATTTTCTAGATGCATCTTGTAGATCTCCAAGTACTGGAAAGGAAGTTCCCATTGCAAAGGAAAGTTTCTCTTGAGATACTGTAAATTATACTAATTTTTTTTTCCATTTGAAAATAAGTTGTGCTATAACAAATAATGCTGTCCTGTGTAACCACTGTCCACATAGTTGAACTTCTGGTATCAAGAAAAGTCTATTTAAATTTATTACTGTCAAAAAGACCAGTGTGTCACATTGAACTCGACTGTGAAAAAGCATAAAAAGCATACATCACACAATCACATTGCTGTGTGTTTGGCCTGGGTTTATATCTTTTCTCTCTCCCTCTCCCTCTCCCTCTCTCTCTCCCTCTCTTTCCCTCCCTCCCTCCCTCCCNTCTCTCTCCCTCTCTTTCCCTCCCTCCCTCCCTCCCTCTCTATCTCACACACACACACACACTCTTTTCTTTTTCTCCCTCTCCCTCTCCCTCTTTCTCTTCCTTTCTCTTTATGTGTTTGCGATAGAGTTGATGCTCAGGGCTATTTATTAGAGTAGACATGGAGAGCACAATCCATAGATCATGATCTTGTCCAAGACCTTTTGAAAAGAGTAGAGTCTGAGCCAGAATATCCTTGATTCTTGCACCAGTTCTCTTTTGATCCAAAAGGGCTTGCCCAAGACAATGTTCCCAAAAGATTGTGCCATAAGGTTTCAATTACCAGGTGTGTCTGGGTTGTATGGACTACTAATGGAATGTTTTTGGTAACTTTGGTCATCCCTCCCTTTGTGCAAGCTCTAGTAAAACACTGAATGTCTCTAAGGTTGGTTTTTTATTTTTCTGCTTTTAATGAATGCTTACACAGCCATTTGGGGCAGGTTCTTCTTTCTCCCAAAACCTTTGCTATGGCATAGATTGTATATCTGTCTCACTCTTTTCCCCCTGGAATGAGAGCCTTGAGATGACAGATCTGGGGGAACTTTCAGACTTTCCTGTCTGTCTTTCTTGTCATGGTTGGGGTGCTGCTTTCTTTTTGCCCCTTCTATGATGCTTTACAATTGGCCAAAAGAGGTAAGTGGCTGGCAAACTGCCTGATTTTATTGTTATTATTGTTATTATTATTATTGTTATTATTATTATTGCTTCATGCTTGTCAATTTTGGGGTGGGGCATGGGTAGGGTCTATAAATTAATCTTCACCAGCTGAGAAAACAAGAATGTCTGGTTTTGCTCACAAACAGCCTTCCCTTCCTATCCTGTGGTAGCTTCCATACCAGAAAGCTAGCCATAGCTGACATATTAGAGTTTTGATACAGTGAAAGAGCAGTAATTTACCAGGAGCGTCTAAGTCTGTTGTTAAGAATGGCTAAATATTCTGGAAAGATCTCTACATGGATGTTTAAAACAAACACTCCAGCTTTCTGAGCTGAAGGTCACTACCTCTGCTTGAATGCCATGTTAACTGCTCATCGGCATGCATAACTTTGTGGCTCCGTAGCAGCCTGCCGGCATAAAGACAAATCCATTTTGTGAAGAGGAGATTGTGTTCTGACAACTTGCAGAGAGGGAGATGCATTTCTTTCCTAAAGAATCAGATGGTGCTGCCATGCATGGTGGGTGAGGCTTCTTGGCAAATCACTTCTTTTTCAGACTCCTTGTTTTGGACCACTGACTGCTGAAACGTGGATGCAAAGCTTAAATGCAAACAATCCAATGTATCCTCTTAACGAAAATTTTTAAAAATGCAGTGTTTGTGTAAAACAAAAAGCAAAAGTCAACGTTTAAAAGCAGAAGTATCAAGTCAATGAATAATTGATGTTTCCATTAACTCTTTTTAAGGAGCATATTAGTTGTAAGGATTTAACATCCTCTGTAATTAAAAAAAATTAACAGTATTCCATAAGCAGCCTTTTTATTGTATCAGACCATTGCCTGATTTTAATATAATAAAAAGTGTGCATTAATATTACTGTGCTGTAATTGTATTTATGTTTAGAGAGGACTATCTCATTGAAATGATTACCCTGATCTTTAGAGGACATTAGTCATGCTTAGACAACTACCATGGATGTTACTGAAACTCTCCCGATTCAATGTGATTTATTGTTGCTGCTATTAAACCTAATATTGCTATAGAGTTCAGAAAAATATTTCAATACTGTGACCTGTTATTTAGGTATAATTTGGGATTGTTCTGTAAAATTGTTGGAATTAGGCCTATGGTACACCTATGTGAAGTGGCTGCAATTTGACTTGACAAGGGGATTCTACAACTACAAATTAAATTCAAGTTATCTCAGGACACTTTAAAACGGGTCCCCAACCCCCGAGCTGTGGCCCACTTCTGCGCCTTGAGCCATTCAGAACCAGGCCACAGAAGTGGCGGGTGCACGGACACATCCCCACTTGCGCAAGGAGCAAGCAAGCACGTATTTGCGTGCTCATTTGCACGAGCGGCAGGTGTGAGCCTGCTTTTGCACAGACCTACCCTCTCTTCCCCCCTCTGCCCCCCCCAGCCAGAAAGATTGAGGAACATTTTTTTTTGGCACAACACATTCAGTAATTGGATGAGGCTTCTGTACAAGACGTCTCAGAATCCTCTCTCTGCTGCTTGTTCTGCAAGAATAGACTCCCAAGGAATGTCTGGCACTTCACAGAAGAGATGGGCAAAGGGAGTCCCTCACCCAAAATATTGAAGCCAAAGCAGTCATTACAACCTTTACATGCCTCTTAACACAATTCTGCGTGGCACATTTCTCCTGTGAGCTGTTCAGAGCATCCAGTAGTGGGGAGGTGCTTAGTCTCCGCATTCACAGGCTGAGCTTGATTTGCTGACTTGATTTGTGGAACGCTCCTCCTCCACCATGTGACTCCTCAGCGTTCCCCAGTTTTTGCTCAGCCTCGTGCGAGACAGGCAGTGCTTTGGATACTTCCTTGACTGAAACAGGAATATAAGCAGGTTTGATTGCAATTCGGTTTTCCTTTGCTTTTTTTCCTTTGTTTTTAGCCTTCAATCCTTAACAGTCTGAGAGTCTGGTTTAAGAAAGCTGCTTTCGCACCACCACCACCCCAAAAAAGGTGGCTGGGAGGCTTTTGGAGCTGCTCGTGCTCCACCTCCCCACAGATAAAATTTTCTTAACCTGCAGTTTTCATTGCCGCTGTGTCTTTATTTCCGTTTGCTTGCTAGCGGCTTGATATTTCATTTTAAAAGTCGTATTGCCTTTACCCTCCTGCACAACGCCGTTTTCTTCAGTGGGGAAGTTAATTAGGATGAATTCCCCCTTCTCGCCGTCTCTGTTGTTTGAGAGCTCAGGCTTCGTTTGAGCTCTGGCTTAGTTTGCAAGGCGGGAAAGCTGCTGCTGGAGAAGCGCGCAAAAAGACTTTAACTGCTGGAGGCCATCTTGAGTGCCACCTCGTGGTTGCGCGCCTTGTCTGTCGCTGGTTTTCGCCAGAGTGGACAACTTCATTGAGGAGGTTCCAGAGAGGATGAAAGCCTGGATGGAGAGGGCTATTCGCCAAGGGATTGCAGCGGGGCTTCAACAACGTGGTGATGACCAGACCTTACCCTATAGATACTGACCAAGAGCCTCAACCTCTGAGATCACTGACCAGTTCGTGGAAACAACCACCAGTCCCAGGTACATTTACAGGGGAGACCCCTCTCCAAGGGCCGGAGAAGGAGGAGAAGTAGATCAAATCTTTCAAATGGCCGAGTCTGAAGTGGGATCAATTCACGATAGCAAGCCCCTGTCAGATTCCTGACCAGCCTGTTTTTACAGCGCTTATTTTGGCCACAGCTTTTCAAATCTCTCTTGTTTAAGGCAAAGAATATTGCGGGCTAAACAGCCAAAACCTTCTGACACACCTGACCCTTCAAGGGAAGGACCAACGAGGACATGACCTTCAACCAACCGGTAGTTGAAGCAGAGGTAATTCCAGTCCCACCCATATTTCCGACCTGGTGCAGAAGCAGTGGCTTCTGCAGCGGTATACACCCCCCCAACTGGACATGATAGGAAATACTTCAACTTGGACCCTGAATTTGCAAAGTTTTTGGGGACTCCTGAGGTAGACGAGCCTATAGTGGATTTAGTATCCCCCTCTATTCCCAGTGAGGCACTGGAGGCCTTAAAGCCGGAGGAAAAAACGGGGTCGAGCTAGCCCTACAACAGAGCTCATCAGTCCGATGCGTGGGCTATCAGATCCTCCTCCTTCACCGCGTCGTCTCTTAGATGGCTTCGTCTTTTGAAACAAACATGTTCCTTCTAACATCAGGGCGCACCAAGACATCAGCCAAACTTATGGCACCTGCTGGAATTCTCTGCCGATGCTACCATATTCACACAGTCAAGTTTTCAGCAAGGGCCATTACCTCGCATTTCACAGTGCGTCGCTTGCTATGGTTAAGACACTGGCAAGCCGACTTCAAACACAAATCCAAGCTGCATCATCCCTCATTGCGGTAGATAGATTACTTGGCCTTCCCTGATCCGCTACTAATTGAAACATGCAACAAGAAGAAAAATTCTCCCTTCCCTTTTTTTGGAAGTCAGATTTCAGAAGCCCCCATCCTTTCGAAGGGATACTCTCGATCTTCTATCAGGGATCCTTCTCTTCCAGATACCAGAGACCCCAGCAGTTAGACCAGGACAACAACCAGATAGTCCGTCTCAGTGGACAGTGGTAGAAGGATGGTCAATCCAAAGATCTATCAGGGAGCAGGGAGCAGGCCCTTCCAGCGACCAAAGAGTAACTCCCGGGACCAATTCCATTGCGGACGCCTTAAGTTATTCGCTGACCAATGGGACTCCTCTACCTCTGACACCTGGGTTCAAGGATACAGTTAGATTTGGCCTTGCGCTGGAGGTTAGATCCAATTCTCAGATCCCTTTATGTCATACCCTCCTTCCAGAGACCCGGTCAAGCATAAACTCATGGATTCCGCTATCCAACATATACTGGATATACGAGCCATCCAACCAGCAGCGACCAATCAACGAGGACAAATTTTTATTCACATCTTTTCGTTGTGCAAATATATATATAATATATATTAGGGGGTGGAGAGCGATATTAGATTTGAAATGCTCCACTGTTTCTTAGTATATCGCAAATTTAAAATGCATGCCTCCAATTAATATATACTGGGTATCAGGAAAGGGACATGCTCACGCCCATAATGATGGAGGTGTACTTGCACATTGATATATTGGCCCTTCCATTATAAATTTCTGAGATTGCTGCTACCATAACCACCATTTTGAATTTGTGGCCCTTCCATTCGGATTAGCCTCCTTCCCCAGGACCTTCCCCAAGGTCCTTGTGGTGATAGCGGCCCACTCGCGGAAATCCCGGTACGCCTCCAGCGTTATCTTGACGATATTTTGATTTTATCTCCTTCCGCTCATCAGGCATCATAGACACTCAAACATATTACTATCCCTACTAGAGCATGACTTCTTAATAAATTGAAGAAGAGTCAATTAACTCCATCGACTCAGATAATCCATTTAGGGCGATCATTGTGAAAGGCAAGGTTCATCTGTCACCAGATAGATTAAATAGCATTCAAAAATTGGTTAAGGAGATCAGGTTGCTTAAGAAGTGTCCTTAATGGACCTATCAGAAATTGTTGGGCAAAATGATCCTCATGTATTTCTATTTTGCTTGGGCTCCCCTTCACACTAGATCCCTCCAGTGGTTCCTGCCACCGTACCAGCGATTCCAGCCGAAGCAACTCAAACACAAAGTCAGGGTTCCACCCAAGGTTCTCATATCTCTCCTCTGGTGGTCCAAACCGATTATCAAACAGAGGCTGTCTCCTCAAGGAGCCACAAAGGCTCACCATCATCACAGATGCCAGTCTGTTTGATGGGAGCTCATGTTCAGTCACTCTCAACCCAAGGCAGATGCTCTGAACACAGTACAGTCGTCAGCATAAACTGGCTGGAACTTCAACGCAGTAAACCTGGCCTCGGAATTTTCTTCCCCCAGGTACGCAGTCCAGCACATACTGATACTGACAGACATATGTAAACAGCCAAGAGCTCACAATTAAACAAGCTGGGGGGCACACAATTGAAGCAGCTAATGTGGGAACGGAGGCACCTCTGTCGCTGAGTGGAGAACAACATACTTTCCATCAAGGCCAAGAACACATGTTAGGTCTGTCAAATGTAGCAGGCACGATTGCTAAGCAGTAGGCCCAACCATAGATTCAATCTGGAAGAGTGGCGCTTCCACCCATCTCGTGTTTCAAGAAGCAGCACGGAGATTTGGGTTCAGCCAGTGGATGGACCTATTTGCTTCCGCTCAACTCTCAGCTTCCAAGATTTTTCCAAAGGTACCCATTTCCCAAGAGGCTGCGACGGAATTTCAACTCGCTCCCTGTCAGTTGGTCCCGGTCTCCTGTATGTATTCCTCCACTTCTGCTGGTTCCAAGGTCATCAGAAGTTACTAGACAAGAGAGTGGAATTACTTCTAGGAGCAACTTACTGCGCCAGATGGCCATGGTTTCGCAAGCCCTCTGGAGTCTCTTGGTAGCTCCCCCCTGGAGAATTCAGTCAGAATCTCATTAACTCAGGGCCCTTCAACATCCAGACTCTCAGTGGTTACAATTGACCGTCTGGAGGTTGAGCGGAGTGGTTTGAAGGGTGGAAAGCTCTCTAATAGGGTTATCGACACTATCCTAGCTGCCAGACGCCCCTCACAAATAGCATTTACAATGCCACATGGTCCACCTTCTGCAAAAGGGTGTAGTAAGTTTCAAATTGATCCTGCTCCCGTCTGTCACTCAGACTCTCCGAGTTTTTACAGGAGGGACTTGATAAGGGGTTGTCACTCAAAGCAGGTGGTGGCCTTGGCATCAGTTCTCACTTGCGGAGGGCCTTAGTTCTCTTTCATATCATCCATAACACTAAGTTTTCCCTCGAGGAGCCTCCAATTATACTCCTCCAGCAGTGCACCATTATCCCATCTGGGACCGCTTATCAAGGTCCTTGTGGCTCTGACTAAGGACCTTTTGAACCTTTGAAACATCAGGTCTCCACTTCTGATGTACAAAGTAGTTTCCCTTGTAGCGATCACTTTTGCTCATCGTGTTTCGGAAATTGCAGCCTTATCCATCAGACAAGATCTCTGCATTTTCATGCTGATCGAGTGGTTCTTCGCCTCAATCTCACATTTATGTCCAAGGTCAGTCGGCCTTTCATCGAGCATAAGAGCTTATTCTTCCAAATTTTTGCCCTAGTCCATCACAGGGGATGGAAAGACAATGGCATAAGTTGGGTGTGAGGCGTGCACTGCGAATCTATATCAAGCGTACAGCAGTTTTTAGGAAATGGAGCTCTTATTTGTGTCTTTTCAGCCCAATGCTCAAGGTTTGCATAGGTCTCACCATCTACGATAGGCCGTTGGAAAGGCGGCAATAGCAAAAACATATCAGACCCAATACTCTGCAAGTGCCTAAGGGCACAACAGCTCATTCAACAAGGAGTGCAGCAACTTCGGCAGCATGGGCCACACAGGCATCAATAACTGAAATTTGTCGGGCCGCGGTTTGGCTTCCCCATCGCCCTTCATTAGAACACTACAAAATTGATGTGTTTGCTTCTGCTGAGGCTTCCTTTGGCAGAAGAGTTCTGCAAAGGGTCCACAGAGACCAGGAGGAGATTGCCAGAACCAGACGGAGTCCCTCCCACAGGACAGGCCAAGCTTTGGTATGTCCCACTACTGGATGCTCTGAGCAGCTCATAGGAGAAAGGGTGTTGGTACTTACCTTGATACGCCCGTTCTCTTTCAGCTGTGAAGAGGCATCACCCCACCCTTTTTTTCCATCTGGTGGGGTCCTGTTTCAGCCAATGAACTTTTTTGTATGTGAGGATGAGAGCGCTTTTTGCCCTCGTCTTCGCCAAAACTGGGGAACGCTGAGGAGTCACATGGTGTAGGAGGCGTTCCACAAATCAAGTCAGCCTGTGAATGTGGAGACTAAGCACCTCCCCACTACTGGATGCTCTTCACAGCTCAAAGAGAACGGGTGTATCAGGTAAGTACCAACACCCTTTTTCAACTTATCACAAGTATGATTCAAAAAAAAACAACGTTCCAAGAAAGGTGTAATCACATGGTTGAACTGAATCAAAACAACATCACTCCAGTACAGGTAGTCCTTGATTTACAACAGTTCATTTAGTGACCATTCGAAGTTATAACAGAACTGAAAAAAGTGACTTAAGTTATGACCATTTTTCACACCACTTTTGCAGCATCCCCATGGTCACGTGATTTGCATTTGGATGCTTGGCAACTGGTTCACATTTATGACGGTTGCAATGTCCCAGGGTCATGTGATCATCTTTTGCGACTTTCTGACAAAGCCAATGGAGAATCCAGATACACATAAGAACTGTGTTACTAATTTAACATCTGCAGTGAGTCACTTAACAAATGTGGCAAGAAAAGTCGCAAAATGGGGCAAATCTCACTGAACAGATTTCTCACTTAGCAACATAAATTCTGGGCTCGGTTGTGGTTGTAAATCGAGGATTACCTGAAATTAAATCTGCCAGTGATTAATGTCAGATATATCTTCCTATAGGTATTTTATTCCAAATACAAAGTCTCGGGACAGGCCTCTGCCAATAAATCCATGTAGGATATTTAATTAGTTGTCAGTTTTAACTTATTAACAGTAATTATAAATTTTCTAGATATCTACAAGTATAGGCACACATATGTACCAGTGTCTGAAATAATAGAGAGGAATTGTCACAGAAATGTTTTAAAGTATAATTTTGTTTTGAAGGTTACTGTTGTTTTAAGCTAGTCCATGTGAACTAGGTTACACATGACATTGTAATTTGCATTGTATGCTGTTCAGAAGGAGGCCTGGAGAGTTTTGTGAAGACCTGGAAAGCCTATGTCAAGAGTTGGGGCCATCTGCAATATGTGTGTAGCAAAAACAAAGTCAAGAGTACAATTGCAGTTGAAGTATTGATTCTTTTACATGTACAGGTAGTCCTCACTTACGATAATTGGGACCAGCAACTCCGTTGCTAAGTAAAGTAGTCATAAAGCACAATGTGGCATCACACTGGCTTAGGACAACCATTTCAGTAGTCCTAGTTGCTGTCCTTGGGCAAATCCCACACAATGGTAGTGGCCTCTGTGGTCATATGATCACCATTTATGACCCGCCTTCCTCCCCTTTGGCTTTGCTTGTCAAAAAACAGCAGTGAAGGTTGCAAATGGCAACCACATAACACAACACCGCAGAACGCTGTCTGTAGAATACTTATCACCGTCACAATTGCAAGTTGATTGTAAAACATCCAAATGGTGACTATGGGGATGCTATGATAGCTAGAACTACAAGGAATGGCAAGCCCTCTTGTTCAGCACTGTCATAACTAACCTAAAATAGTTGCTGAGCAAGTGGTTGCTGAATAAGGACTACCTGTATCAGTTGTGCTTGGAAGCTTCTGCAAGAGCCCTCCTTGGATACAAGAAATGAACAAAAATCTGTCCTGTTTTCAAATATGATCTTTGCCTGTTCACAGCACTTTGTTTTTAAAGTACAGTGTAACTAACCCATAACCCACTAACATAAAACAAACATATGTAGCCTCTTCCCAAAGAGAGATTATGCAAATTTCTTTGATATGCCTACCAATCCAACCCAACTATATTGCTGTATTGGCAGTGATATAATAGTGTTAGTAATTTACTGGTATATGCCAAAAATATTTTTATCATTGGAATGCAACAAGAAAGTTTGCAGTTATTTCCCATTTATTGTAGCAGTTACAACTAGTTTGTTTGATGAAGGTTCCTGATCTTGGTTTCATCCACAATGGTAGTGTTTCATACTGTGAAGACTGGGTGTCTATGGAGATTATTAATCATCCAGTCGCTGTTGTCCCAAAAGTGCTTTTTTTTTTCCAAAAGGCAACTGGACTTTGGTTGTTGTTTTTTTCTTTGAAAATATTCACTTCTCATGAAGTTTCTTCTGTTTTCTACGAATTTGTGGGGAATGGAAAGATTGAGTGAAAGGACTAAAGAAGCCTGCAATTTCTGTAACATACCAGTAGGGGGTGCTAGCAAGCTTTCCAGCAAAAAAAAAAAAACAGCTGTTGCTCTATATTGTCATTTTTTTTTCTGTTGTAATAAGCAATTCAGCAAATTCAATGGGACTTTTAAGCAAAAGGATTTGAATCCCCACCCAACAATTTTCTTTCAACTTCTGGTATTGTTTTTCCCACTCCTTCCAGATGACCTGGAAGGCTTTCATCTCATGCAAAGTATTGCTGCTTTGAGCAATGCTCAAAACAGCCACAGTTGCGCTTACTAGGCCTGTTCAAAGCGCTTTGGACTTGCCTTCACAAAGAGCTTTGCACCATGAATGTCTTTTTTTAAGCACTGCAATTGGCCTCAACCAGCATTTTATGTTGCTTTGCTTGGCTCCATCAGTGTTTGCAAAGTTGGTAAGGCAGTAAAGATTTTTTCTGACTCCCTAGATTCGAAGTCCTCTCAGCTCTTGTGAGTGCTTGTCAAGGCAGATGAAATGAAGCAACAAAGCAGCACTGGTTGCCTCTTATGAATAAGAGATATGTGTTGTTTTGCAAAGCGGCTTTGGGAGCATGCTTGATTCTAGTTTTCATTTTCTTAGCCATACAACCTTCTTGTTCCCATCACTGTCTAGTCATGGTTAGTTTGCATGAAATGATTCATCTGGGCTTTGGATATTTTTTTATCACTTTTCTTGGAATGGAAAACCTCTAGAAACGAGGGAGTGTAACTCCTGTTTTCTCCAGCTAATAGGTATATATTTTTTGACTTTCCAAATGTTTGAAAATTAAAATTCAGAATTAAAAATAAAGAGAACATGTTTTTGGAGATCACCTTTTTTATTGCTGATCTATATAAATTCTAATCATCTTGCAGCCCTTTCCTAGAAATGCTCATTTGTACATTCCTGATCCAAAGAAGGAGTTGAATCTCAATAGCAGTGCTGGTGCTTTTTCACAACAGTGTTGCTTTGGTATTCATGGTTATCATGATGATTACTTTGGGATTTTCTGAATGTTACTGACAATTTCTTTATTCTAGTGGATGCACTAATGCAGGGGTCCCCAACCCCCTATCTGTGGACTGGCATTGGGACAGGGCATACCAGAAACTGGACTGTGCAAACAAACGAAACCGTACCCGTGAGATGCAGGCAACATGTGAAACCACGTCCACTCTGGTCCGTAGAAAAAGTTTTAGCCATGGAATCGGTCCCTAGTGCCCAAAAGGTTTGGGGGGGGGGGCATTGCACTAATGTACAAATACAAGAAATATCACAACAAATTTAGCCACACGCAACATTGGGTCCAACTGAAGGCCTGTGATAAATGATGAAAAGAACATATTCCTGCCACTATTCAGTCAGCAAAGAACTTGATCAAGTCACAAGTACACTTTTACAAACCAGTTGTAAGCTGAAGGAGGGAAAGGTTGTTGACATGTTTATAAAATGAAATTATGGTTATCTACTAGAGATCTCTGGGCCTAGAATTTCCTCTGGAAATACTAAAGTACCATAGATATGTCTGTCTCTGGCAGCCACATCTGACATTAAATAACGTGCCATGAAGTCTGCACTGAATTCTCAGAGAGATCCAGGTGTTGGCACATCTCCAGCAGTGAATTTCTCACCTTCTAAAGACTATCTCTGGAAAAGCAAGTTTTTAAACTCATCAACAGTTCTGAGAAGGAGGCATTACCCTTGCGAAGAAGAAAAAGCAAATCTTCGCCAGCTCCTTTGAAAATGTGTGAATTCAGCAGTCTTGATCAACGATGCTACCCTAAGTAATGCAACTGAATGCTGTACATTACATCATTGCTTTTATTTCTCATTTTTCTTTAATCTACATAATCTCTGAATTGGAAGGTTGGCACAGTTATGCCATTCATTCATGCCAAGACGTGAGGATACTGACGAAGCTGGAGATTTTACACTACATGTGCGCGCAATTTTTTCCCTCCCTGAGCTTGCAAGTTTTGTTCTTTAAGATATGGGCACAACATTAAAAATAAAAAAGTCCTTGTACACTGCTTTTTCCAACAAAACAAAGCCTTCCTTTGGCTGTGAAATTTGAATCTGAGTTTCATCCAGAAATATCCAGTGAATGGAATTCAGTGATTCTGATAAGAATAGAGAAACTAAACATCATTCGTTGTCCTGTCACACTTAGAACTAATAGAAATTCAGGAATTGTAACTCATTTATAAATTACACCCCTCTACAAAGCTTTTAAGATTTCATAATTTGGTTGAATTGTCACAAAAAATCATAATCTGTAAAATGCACTTGATTTTGAATAGTATATTCAGTCGATAAGACAAAGATTCTTAGCCAATTGGTCTTACGTATTAAAACAGTTTACAACAATTATTGTAGTCTAATAGTTGTGAGACAAGGGTGTATTATTAAAGATACTGGTCATAAGACAATTGGTATTACTGCATTTGGGACTGGGATTGGGAACGTTTTCCATTAAACGCTACATTCTCAATTTGGTGTCTAAAGTTAGAACAAAAATATCTGTTACCAGGGATAAAACTCACATGATATGTGCAGTATGAACTGGATCCCTGAGAGGTGCTACTCCAAAATTAAAAATAAATTGACATTTCATGAGACCAGGTGGAAAATAAAACTCTTAAAAGAGTTTGTTTTACCAGGTATTTTGAAATGTGATCTTCCCAAAATCTTGCTTAAGGTTTCAGCAGACATATCAATAGTCATGATCGTTTTGGCCATTATTATTTTATGGAGATGGTGGGTTGTAGTCCATGTAGATGCCATATTCCTAACTCCTAAAATAGGCAGAAATGGAGAGATTCAGAACATGTTGTAGGATGCAGTAACATCAGTAGGCTGAGCAATAAATTAATCACAAGGCTGGGTTCATGTTAACATGCTAGGCTGAAACATGGTGATCTAATTTGTGGTGCAGTGTGTTTACTTACCTTGTGGTGCAGTTAGCCACTTATCTGCCTACTGGCAGCCAGATGGCAGGTATATAAAATTAATAAAAAATAAAATACTGGCCTGCTTGCCACCTGAGAATTGCCTAACAACTAATGATCCACTATTAACAATAGCAATGGGGAGTGCTGGGTTTGCCTTCATCAAGCAATATATTCATGTGGAATTGTGCTTTACAATTGTGTTACTTAAGCAAAGGAAATTCTGGTCCCCACACTCTGTGGATAGTTTTCTCAGGATTCTATACATCAGGGGTGTTCAACCTTGGCAACTTTTAAGACTTGTGGACTTCAACTCCCAGAATTGAATGGGATAATTTGATGCTGTCTGGGGGATTCCGGGAGTTGAAGTCCACCATTCTTAAAGTTGCCAAGGTTGGATATCTCTGATGTATATGATTTTTCATCCTGTCCTTTACAGCCTCACCCCAATTCTGTGATGTGGATAAAATAGAAAGATGGTAATTAAAGCACAGTAATCTTTGAAATCCAATGGATTTTAAAGCTAAGAGGAAACTGCTGACTCCTATTCTTTTATTCTTTTTATATTTTGTGTGTGTGCATGTGTGCGTTGTTCCATCCCTACACCAAAGCATTGAAAAAAAAAATACAACTGCAACTGGTGTTTCATAATGCATAATGTTAGAACAGAGATTTCTCTCCTTATTCCCCTCAAAAAAAAATTTTTTTTAATCCCCTCACTATATTTTCATTGCTTCACTACAGAAATCTCCAGCCCTGGGCTACCAGATTAGATGTTGTCTAGGGTTAATGACCAGATGTTTTTCAGCTGCTGGACAGATTTCCAGCTGAGACCAAAAAGAGTGGCTATCCAGCAAGCAAGTATTTATATAAACACTGTAGAGGCCTAGCCTTAAGCGAGCCATTAAAAACTTCCCACGATACTGTGAGGGATGCTGTCTTCCTTAGGGACCCATCCAGAAATTCTGCTGCCCCAGAATATCTTGTGTGGTTCAAGCTGGAGCTGCCACCTGCTAATGTAATGCCGGGGCCAAGCCTCCCCCTTGGTTTAGTGGCGCCAGAGCCGTGTGGTCGCTGGAATTTGATTATTTGTGTTAGCAGATAATTCAGGCCAGAAGGCTTCGAGCACTCTCCTTGTTCACTGGATGCCATCAGGCTTCCCAGCAAAGCAGAGTCGCAGAAACATTGTCTCCTTCCCTACAAACTCACCATGAGAAATACCACAAAATGCACTAGGGAAGGAGGGAGAAAGAGAAAGTCCTCATGTATGTGCCAAAGTTAATTTTATGTACGCTCAAATTATAATACACAGGTAGTTCTCAACTTACAAGAGTTCTCATTTATTGACTGAAGTTACAAAGGCATTGGAAAAAGTGACTTATGCCTGTTTTTCACATGACTCTGGCAGCATCCCCTTGGACACATGATCGAAAAATCAGACGCTTGGCAACTGCCTCATATTTATGACGGCCACAGTGTCCTGAGGTCACGGGATCTCCTTTGGTGACTTTCTGACAAGCAAAGCCAATGGGGAAGCCAGATTTAAAACAAAACAAAACAAAACTGTGTTACTATCTTTAACAACTGCAGTGTTTCACTTTGCAACTGAGGCAAGAACGATCGTAAAATAAGGCAGCATTCACTTGACAACCATCTCATTTAGCAACAGAAAATGTGGGCTCAATTCTGTTCGTAAGTCGAGGACTATCTATATACAACTGGGCTTCTCTGGGGCTCCCTATCTTTTCTTTGTCCCCAATATATGGACTTCCACAAAAGAGATTCTTTTCTGAGGTGAAAATCAAGGAGACGCAAGGGTGGGCTGCTGGGGGTTCACAGAGATTTGGGAGAGCCCCTAGCTAAGATTCTGCACAATTTGGAGAACCCCCAAATCCTACCTGGCTGCCCCCCCCTGCCCCACTCCTCCCAGAAGTCCCCACGTGGCCCACTTTGGATGCAGGTAAGTACAGCACACGGAAGCTCAGGGAGGGTGAAAAACGGGCCTCGTTCGGGACGGCCACAAATGAGCCCGTTTCTGGCTTCCAGAAAGCCTCCAGAGCCCAGGGAAGGCAAAAACATCCCCCCACCGTGGTGCAGGAGGCCGACTAGGTCACACCCACCATGGCCATGCCTACCTAGCAACCAGGCAGACAACCTTTGCTAAAAAATTTTGAAACCCACCCCTGAGGAGACCTGATAGATGCTGTGTGTGAAAACATATACAGGCAGTCCTTGGCATACAACTATTTGTTTAGTGGCCATTCCCACACATATGACTGTTGCAGCATCTCCATGGTCACTTGTTGAAAATTTGGATGCTCAACAACTGGCATTTATTTATGATGGTTGTGGTGACCCAAGATCATGTGATCACTTTTTTTAACCTTCTGATAAACAGTCAATGGGGAAGCCAGATTCACTGAACAGCTGTGTTGCTAACTTAACTACTACAGTGATTCACTTAACAACTGCAGCAAGAAAGATCATAAAATGGGGCAAACTTCATGTAACAACTAACTTGCTTAGCCATGTAAATTTTGGGCTCCATTGTAGTTTTAAGACAAGGACTACCTTGTTGTTAATTTTTCACTCAAGATAAAGTGACCAGTCAGGAAACAGGAAGTGCAACAAACTCTTCTAAAAAAGAAACAGGAAAAAGGGAGGAGGGTGCAATGTTAACTCTGTGTCCATCAGTGTAAAGTTTTATTCAGGTGGGGTGCACAACTACATGCATGCACTTGTGTCATTCTGGCTGGGAAATTTTGGGAGCTGAAGCCCACACATTGTAAATTTGCTGAAGTTGAGAAACACTGCTATATTTATTACTAAACCTGCTATCTTTAGATGTGAGTGCTAACTTCGTTCTTTGCCAGATGGATTGCAAGGAGCAACGAAAACAATGTGCCACAAACAGAACAGTAGCAAGATGCCACATAATGTATATGAGTGCCTTTCTCTTCTTTTAAAAGTGGTTTTTTTTTTCAAACTTAACAACTTTTAAGATGTGTGGACTTCACTTCCCAGAATTCCTCTGCCAGGGGAGTTAAAGTCCATCCATCTTAGAAGTTTGAAAAAAAAAAACCCACCAGATTTAAACATTTTGATGCAAAAGTCAAAAGATAATTTTGATTGATGAAATCAGCCTTTCTCAGATAGCTCTTCAGTTTGCTATTAAGTGGTTTCCATTTTTATTATGCCCGTTTCACGTCTTACATAAGTTAGCGTCTTACATGTTGGTATGGGATTTTAAAAACGCTTGTTTACAAAGTCTGCACTTGATCTGCAGATTGTATCCATCAGCTTGATAGCCTTGTGACATTTTTACATGGGTGAACATTTCCTGTAAAAATGTAAATACTAGTGGGATGGGCAAGGAGCTATAAGAAAATATAATTATTCTGGTCCATGTTCAACAGTTCACTCTGATAATTTTAAAAAACCGCATTGGAGCAAATGCCCTCCATTTATATGCTGACAACATGGGTGAGATGGGGAGGGAAGCCCCTCTATTTTGAAAAAAAGTGTGTTTTAGTGATATTTCTGAAATGAAGTAAATAATATAGAATTCCTTCCTGTCTGTTGTGGGATTATGAAATGGAGCCATACTTTATGAATTGGAAGGCTAGCAAATGAAGGCTTTACTTAAATCTTTTGTATACAGAACAGGGAGCATTTGCGCACTAAGCTTTCATTAACTCATTTTGCTTTCTGCGTGTTCCTCATTTGCCCTTACAAATATTTTTCTTTCTCTTTCTTTTTAAAAAAAGGCCTAGGTTCTCATTCATTCTGTTCAAAAGTCTACAGGGGTCAAAAACGAATTATCTCTGTGAACAAACTTCTTCCAGGAGGCCAAGGGGGAAATTAATAATCAATTTGTTATTGTACAGGACTTGCGATCCCATGACCTCTTTTTTTCGCTGATAGGGTTTATCTGACTGTATAATGCCATACAGCTGAAGTAAAGAAGCAAATGTACTTCTAGGCTGCAGTGAACAGAGATACGGTGTCACGTTGAAGTCACATTTTCCTTTACTTTGCACTGGTCAAACTGGATTTAGAGTAGTGTCCCTAATGCTGGGCACCTCATTTTAAAAAAGTCACTGACAAACTGGAGCATATCAAGAGGAGATCCGTGATGGCAAACCTTTGGAAATTGTGCTGGAAGCAGGGGTAGGATTCTACCAGTTCGCATCTATTCGCGAGAACCGGCTGTTAACATTCAAAGCAGTTCAGAGAACTGATTGTTAGAAGAAATTACTGGCCTAATCCTGTAAGGAAGGCAGGAAGGAAACATTCTGGTGTTGCTTACAGAAACTGCCTCTCCATTAAGCCTTATTAGATTCTTGGAAGGACTAGACTTCCTGTCTCAGGAACGTCTCTGGAGTTTGTTTTTCCTCCTTTGCTGGTATTTTGCTTGTGTGGAATGACCACACAATGACCACATTGTATTCAAAGATACAATGGCCCTGAAAAAAGTGACTTATGACCCTTTTTCATACTTATGACTGTTGCAGCATCCCCACAGTCATGGGAGGCCAGACGAGGAGATGCGTGCCTCGATGTAATGTTGAGTTGGCCACGCCCAGCCAGTCACATTATCACCAAGCCACACCCACCAAGTAAGCCACGCTCACAAAACCAGTTGTTAAAAAAATTGCCCAACCCACTGCTCAAGCATTTACACCATTTCAGACAAATTATACCATTTCAGACAAATGGTGGTCCAGTCTTTTCTTAAAAGCCTCCCTACAAAAAGCTTCCACACACTACTGGCTCATATTTAAATGATTATCCACATGGACTCTCTCACAAGTATGGCTATTGAGCCAGGTTTCACCTAATGTGTATCTGTATATTTGATTTTTCTCATCTAAATGTAAAAACCTTATCTTTCTCTACACTGAATTTCATTTTGTTAGATAGGGACCAGTGTTCCAGTCTGTCGAGATCCATCCAGATCTTGAGCAGGAATGGGACAACTCGCCACATCCAAGTCACCATGGCCAACTTGCCGCAGCCAACTCACCATGGCCAACTTACCATGGGACAACTCACCATGGGATGTTTTAACAATTCTATTTAATTATTTAAAATACATTAAAAAGTTATTTTAATTTTCACCATTCACATTTCATTCTGCCCTTCCTTTTGTACTGTTTCATGATTCCATTCCACTATTTCCTTGATATTAATGTAACTCTTGTCCCATACTGATTTGGCCGTGGTGAATTGGCTGTGGTGAGATGGCCGTGGTGAGTTAGCCATGGCAAATTGTCATAACAGAATAATAGGGTTGGAAAGGATCTTGGAGGTCTTCTAGTCCAACCCCTGCTCAAGGAAGAACCCCTACACCATTTCAAACAAATGGTTGTCCCATCTCTTCTTCAAAACCTCCAATGTTGGAGCACCCTCAAGTATATGAGTGAGTTTTCTCTAACTTGGTGCCTTTCATCTACAACCAGCATGAGGATTACGGGAGTTTAATTCAACATGTTTAGAAGACTTGAGAACATCTTATTATATCACCTGCATGAGCAGGCAACTATATCCATCTTGGGCCTATCTTCTAAAGTGTTCTGGGAAAAGAAGACTGCGGAGGGACTTGATAGCTGTCTTCAACTTTCTGAAAATTGGGTAATGTTGATCAGAAGGCAAAAGAAGCAATATTTTTATATTTTAAATAGTTGGTCATCAAAAAATTTCTAACTGTAACAGTGGAGCAGACTGCCTTAGAAAATGTGGACTCATCATTGTTTACACAGAAGCTGAATTATCACTTTGTGGGATGCTTCACTAGTAGATTACTGCAGTTGGCAAGGAGGACGGACTACAGTTGATGGTTTCTAAAATGTGTACAATATAAAATATTCTCAGGTAATCATCCCTAGCTTGATGACCTCCAATTATGTTGTACTGTATCTCCCATCCCACTGTCCTGATTGTCCTAGAGCTACATGAGAAAAGCTCCTTTGAATGAATGAATGAATGAATGGTTAAATGCTCTCACAGTATTCAGAATGCCACTTTAGAGAAAACATGGAGGTGAGATTCTTGCTACCATAGCTTAAGTCTCTTTAGAGAGGAAAAATACATTGGGAGCACAAGGGAGAAAAGAAGATGAATAGATTAATTAAGAATTATCATGATAGCATTGAATCATGGTCCTGCAATTAATATTGTAATTAATATTAACTATAGGCCTGAAATTAATCTGAATTGGTTGTCTCCGCTCTAGAGTAACTTATTTCAAGATCTGGTGGTGAAAAAGAAGAAGAAAAGATATCTGCCTTCATTTTCAGAGAAAATCTGTTTTTTCCATACAAAGAAGACTTCCAATCATTTCATACCAGGGCCAGCATGTATGTAGCGACAAGAGCTAAGTAAGATTCAATTCCTATAGTTCCTAGGGTTAATAAATGCGCTAATTGATGGCAGTTATACAAAGGAATGTTTAAGCTTCATTCTTTTATATTACCCCGCAAGCATTTCTGTATGAATTCACATTTTCCTTATGTTGATTAAACCACCCTGCACATCATGAAATTGCTCTCCTGCAAAGATGGGAAAACAAACAAACATGAAAGCTGACTTGGAAAGCTATTCTTGATGTGTTGCTTGAAATTCCACTGAATCCTCATAATATAAAAAATCCTGGCTGAATCTGCTTTCCCATTCGGAAAAGCATTAGGGCATATTTTATAAGCAGAACACTTAGTACCAGCGTGCTATAATGGTTCGGCACTTTAAAAAATGACCCCTTTTCACACTTAGGGCCATCTCGGCTTGACCATGGTCAAGATTTATATTTGGATAGCAATAGCACTTAGACTTATAGACTACTTTATAGTGCTTTACAGCCCTCTCTAAGCGGTTTATAGAGTCAGCCTATTGCCCCCCAAGAATCTGGGTCCTCATTTTACCCACCTCAGAAGGATGGAAGGCTGAGTCAAACCTTGAGCCTGGTGGGCAGCTGGCTGTCAGCAGAAGTAGTTTGCAGTACTGCACTCTAACCACTGTGCCACCGATGCTTGACAACTGACTCACATTTATGATGGTTGCAGTGTTGTGGGGTCACATGATCCCACCGTGGAGCTTTCTATACATGTTGTATTTCAACATCAATAACAGTCATTGATCATGAAGGCTAGGAATTGGGGAAACTGAAATAGAATCCATCTGGAGGCCATCAGGTTAAGGAAATCTGGTTTTTATTTTCTGAATGTATTGGGACAATTTTAGAGAATGATGAAATTAACACAGATTTAATCCTGGCAATTGTTGCTAGTGTTTTGCAGGCAAGACTTATTCTGAATGTAGAAATCCCGCTGAACTATTTTTTTTTTTACCAAAAAAGGCTTAGCCCATCAAATCCAGAGGGCTAATTAGTGAATTTTTAATCTTAGAAACATGGCTGCTATGAACATTGCATAAATGTCACAAAATAGCTGCCACAGGTTACCAAGGAAGAGGACAAAAAAGGCAAAATGGTGGCTGAAACTATATAGTTGAAGGCAGACATTTCTGATAAATCCATTCTGAAATCAGTGCAGGTAATCCCATACTTGCAACCCATTCATTGAGTGACTGTTTGAATTTACAATGACACTGAAAAAAGTAACTTATGATGATCCTTATATACTTATGACTGTCACAGTATCCCCATGGTTGCGTGATTAGCAATTCTGGTCCCAATTGTGGTAATTACCTATATATATCCCTCCTATTCATTTCTTCATTCAGTCACATTTAGGTATTCCACTTAGTCAAGCCAATAATATTCTGTTCTCAATCTACCGACCTGCTTTTTATTTAGACTTCCCTCCGGTCCAGGGCTGGAAGACAAAAAAGTTGACAGCACACAAAGGGGATTTTTTTCTTGAGAAGTTGGCAGTAAGCCAAAGCTATGTTTATCTTGCATGTTTTCACAGTGATGATACCCAAATCATATTTGTTTCTGGAGCAAAAGCTAGCCCTTCATCAGGTTTTCCTGGCATCAGAAGGATTTACTGTTTTATTATTAGAATAGAATAGAACAACAGAGTTGGAAGGGACCTTGGAGGTCTTCTAGTCCAACCCCATTCTTAAGCAGAAAACCCTATACCATTCCAGACCAATCTCTTCTTAAAAACTTCCAGTGTTGGATCATCCACAACTTCTGGAAGCAAGTCGTTCCACTGATTAATTGTTCTACCTGTCAGGAAATTTCTCCTTAGTTCTAGGTTGCTTATTAAAAAGTGGGGAGAGGAAATTGAAATTGTTTCATTGCACCTCAGGGTTTCGTATGGATGGTTATAGACCAGAGAGCAGGACCATCACAGCAAAGGAGGTGCATCAGCAGAGGTGTAATAGGAGCTCTCTGAGCCCCCAGGCGAACCACTGAAATGGGGTTCAAGGGTGACACAACTCACACCTACTAGTTGTCCCCCCACACATACATACACACTTGAAATGCAGGCTGAGGAATTCTGGGAGTTGAAGTCCACACATTGTAAAGTTGCCAAGGTTGAGGAATACGCGCCTATTTGTTCTTCTACCCTTTTCTCAAGCCAGGAAGGGCAAGAAGAGGAACAGAATGGCCGGTAGAGATCGCCTGGAAAACCGGCAGCGTCTCCCTCATGACCCGCTGCTGGCGGAGGCCACACCTGACTCAGGTTCGGCCTCTCTGCGGCCTTCCTCAACTCTTGCAGCGCTCCGCCTTCACGCTTGATCTTCCCGGCCCACGGAGCAAAAGTTCGCCCGAGGGATAGATAAAGGGCGCTGTCCCGGCAGAGGCTGGGCGCATATCTGTTTTAAGAAACCCCGAGGCCAATTGGAGCAGCAGAACGTTAGGAAAAGATTCTTTTGGACAGAAGTTCAAATGGATCCTTTGCCTTGCCAGGGAGGCTTCCTCCTGCGATTCCTTCCCGCCTTCCTTGCTGCAGTCTCCAGACTCTTGCCTGGGCCTAAAACGAGGATGAGCGGACTGTCTGAATATGCATTAGTTGGACTTACAACACGAATAGAATAGAATAGAATAGAATAGAATAGAATAGAACAGAACAGAACAGAATAGAATTTTTTATGATTGGACACACAAGGAATTTGTCTTGGTATAAATACTCAGTATANACAGAACAGAACAGAACAGAATAGAATTTTTTATGATTGGACACACAAGGAATTTGTCTTGGTATAAATACTCAGTATACATAAAAGAAAAGATACATTCGTCAAGAATCATAAGGTAGAGCACTTAATGATAGTCATAGAGTACAATAAGCAATCAAATCATACTAGGAAACAGTCAATATAAATCGTAAAGATACAAGCTACAAGTTACAGTCAGACAGTCACATGTGGGAGGGAATGGGTGATAAGGAGTGGTGAGAAGATTAACAATAATAGCAGTGCAGACTTTGTAAATAGTTGAGCAGTGTTGAGGAAATTATTTATTTAGCGGTGATGGCATTCGGGGGAAAAACTGTCCTTGTGTCTAGTTGTTCTGGTGTGCAGTGTTCTATAGCGTTGTTTTGAAGGGGTGAGGGGTCTGTAAATATTTTCACATCCCTCTTTGACTTGTGCAGTATACAGGTCCTCGATTGAAGGCAAGTTGATAGTAATGGTTTTTTCTGCAGTCCTTATTATCCTCTGAAGTCTGTGTCTGTCCTGTTGCGTTGCAGAACTGTTTGAAAATTAACTTTGAAGTTTCAATGGCCCTGAAAAAAGTGACTTATGACCATTTTTTGCACTTATGACCCTTGCAGCATCCCCACACTCAAATCAATTTACATTTGGATCTTGACAACTAATTCACGTTTATGACTGTTGCAGTATTCCAGGATCATGTGATTCCCTTTTGCAACCTTCTCACAAGCAAAGTTAATGGAGAAAACCAGATTTGCTTAACATCGATGTTGCCAAATTCACAACTGCAGCGATTCACTTAACAAATGTGGTAAGAAAAGTTGTAAAATGGGGCAACACTCATTGAACAAATTTTTCACTTAACAACATGAGTTTTGGGCTCAGTTGTGGTCATACGTTGAGGACTACCTATAGCTGGAGAAGACTAGGTATCCCACCACCACTGTATACCATTATTTTTATAGAAAAATGATGAGATAATGGCTGTCAACAACCCAGTCAAGGTAGTCCTTGACTTACAAATTTGTTTAGTGAATGTTCAGAGTTACAATGTCACTGAAAAAATTGACTTATGACCATTTTTCACAGTTACAACCTTTCGAGCATCCCCATGATCATGTGATCAAAATCCAGATGTTTGGCAGCTGGTTCATATTTATGACTTCTTGTGTCCTGAGATTATGTGATCTCCTTTTGTGACCTTCTGAGAAGCAAAGTTAATGGGATAGCCAGATTCACTTCACAGCCGGAGTACTAATTTCCCAACTGCAATGATTCACTTAACAACTGAGGCAAGAAAAATCATAAAATGGGGCAAAATTCACTTAACCAGAAATGTTGGGCTCCACTGTGGTTGTAAGTTCCTGTAAATATGTTTTGAAGGATGCCTGGAAGAAGGCACTCCTCAGGATTGGTAGCGTAGCATCCTCTGTGATTGTAGCTATTGTTATTTCCCCAATCCTGTAGAGCAGAGTTTCTCAACCTTGGCAACTTGAAAGTGTGTGGACTTCAACTCCCAGAATTCTCCAGCCAGCTTTGCTGAAAACTGGTCATGATTGAATACAAAGCTTTACTGTCTGGAGAATTCTGGAAGTTGAAATCCACAGATCTTCAAGGTGATTTTGTCCATGCATCTTTTCTGATTTCTGATTCCCAAGGAATCAGTAACATCTGTAAAGTCCTCTAAAAGTTTGATTCCTAAAGCTAAAATCACCAGCTGTCTTTGGACAAAACACCAGGACTTTATTTAGTTGGAACCTATGTTTACCCTGTTCCTGGGAACTGCATGAAAGTGGACGTTTTTCTATCTAAATGGCCGTGATCCAAAAATGAAGTCCTTCACACACACTGCATGGCTTGGTTTCCAGAATTGGTTTCTGACTATAACAGTTCCCTCCAGAAACTCCCAGTTGGGTGCTTTAGCAATCAATTTCAGGAGAAATTCAGGATGCTTAGATTAGTTCATTTTTCCTCAGAAGTCCAGCTGAAGGCAAAGTTACTTCCAAATAGCAAAGAAGAGCTTTCCTTGACCTGTGTTCTTTCCAGATGTTTCATACTGCAATTCCCATTATCTCTGGTCAGTGTGGTTAATGTACAGGCTGGCTGGGAATAATGGGAGATGTAGTCCAAAACAAAGAGAGCTATTTTAGAGGATGTTAGAGGAAGATCAGCCCAGGTTAACTCCAGAATCTGAATGCTATTCACAATAGACCATTAGATAATATTCTTCTGATTTCTTAGGAGTAAATTGTACAAAAAGTGTTATAAGAATATTGCTTTACTGTTACAAGTCACTTCCAGCATAGTGCAGGAGGACAATTTAGTTGTTGAGATATATAGACGATATCTTTCTTACATTGTCTATTGCAGTATGCCTTCTAGAGAAGTTGGCATTTAGACATTATCTTTAAGTCCAGTTTGAGGGATATGGAATGGGGTGGAAGGAGGAGATGCCATGAGTATGGAAGGTAATGCATCTTCAGCCAAATTGATCTCTGGTCCTCTGAATCCATCAGTATGAACAGATTGCTTCCATGCTGTGAGACGACTTTTATTTTTGGCAAACTAGTTTTAAACAATGTGATACGTCTGGTCAGCAGGAGCCAAGCTATGGACTGCCTACTGTGCCAGCATAAGGGTCACAGACCTTCCAGGAAATTAAAGGACAACATGCCTTTTATTCAGATCCCACGATTAGCTGTAGTTCTTTTGAAAAAGAGGAGGTGGTTGGTGAAAATAATGTTCAGTTCTTTTGTGAAGGCCATTCAGATATCAAAGGAAATGCTCCATTCGATCTTGTGAATGTCATGCAGCTTGTGGGCCTCTTTAAAAGGATCATTGTCCCCATTTAGAAGCTCCATAGATATCCCCAAGCCACAATGGCTTCCCACAACTTCTCCGATGCAGTATAAACCATCAATTGTGCAGTTTTCATGAGTTGGAGTCCTCTCCTGCAGCAGAGCCAACAAAGAGCCCATTTTCCCCCTTTTCCTTTTTTGGCACCTTAGAATCCTAGCAATGCATTGTGGCCTGAGAACTCTCATTAATTGTCTATATTAATTGCACAGTTGGTATAGTTCTGCAAAGCCAAAATCATACTTTTTCCTCGAAGCATAAGAGTTTGTTATCCTCGGTGTTCATGGATTCTTTATGACAAAAGTAAAATGAAAACAGAGAACAACCTCCAAGCTCCAGGTTTCTGCCCTAAGAGGTTTAAAATTAGAGCAACCAGCAGTGAGATAAAAAGAGAGAGAGAGAAAAAAAAAAGAGAGAGAGATGGATTACACAAGATAAATATGTGCAAACAGAAAAGCAAGGGATAAGGGACAATTATCAGAATCTTGATGCTGTCTATCAAATCATTTCTTTGAGCTGCCAACTGATGCTGTCTTTCCTCCTGTGGCAAACTTAATTGCATTCTGCTTAAATTATAGCAATGCCTTCTCAATGTCCTTCTGGCACTTGGACATTTTATGCAAATTACCATTCTCTTAACTAGTGACGCATTTCCTTAGTCAGAGGCCACCTTAAGGCTTTGTCCCGCATTCACCTTTTTTTCTCCAAACATATGGACTAGAAACCTATGCAATTTAGAGGGCAGGACAAGAAACAATGGGTGGAAACTAATCAAGGAGAGAAGCAACCTGGAATTAAGGAGAAACTTCCAAACCATTAACCAGTGGAACAGCTTGTCTTCAGAAGTTATGGGTGCTTCATCACTGGAGGTTTTTAAGAAGAGATTGGATCGTCACTTATCTGAAATAGTATAGGTTCTCCTTGAGCAGGGGGCTGGACTAGAAGACCTCCAAGGTCCCCTTCCAGCATTATTCCAATTGATTGATTAAATATAAACAATGGGATGAGAGGCTCTCAGAATGCCAGGATGAATATCGGCTGCTTTGTCTTTGGCAGCTTGTTTCTCTTCTCGTCGATGAAGGCTGCTCAAGCCAAAAACCCACTGTATGAAATGCAGAAAACAGACTAAAGAGATGCCACTCTTCAAGCCATTTGAAATGTAGACACTCTCAAGTGAGCTTTTGCAGCAAGCACTTAGTCGCTGTCTTGTCTGTCAGCAGAGCTAGAGAGTTAACTGAGAGTTAACAGGATAATGTGTGGAATGAGAGATGGGGGCAGCCCTGAGATAGAAGGACAGTCTTCGGTCACTGTGCCAGCGACCAAGTCCCTGTGTGACCCTTGGGGAGATAAGTGTGTTTGTTTCGGGTGCATTGCTGCATCCTTCTAGTGATTACGTTCCGGTTACACAAGCATACACAGCACACACCCCTCCTTCCTTTCTGCCCTGGTTTCACCTCTGTATAGAAAGAAATCTATTTGCTGAAAAAAATGACAAAAAGACTTTAAGTCAAACTATCCGAAAGAGTCACGGTCAACCCTATTGTTGCCTAGAGTTGGAGCAGCAACTGGTGTGGTCACATACACAAGACTGACCAGCCTAGATAAAGCAAAGCACAACCAAGATATCTGGATGTTTTGCATAATTCTGTATGCAAAAAACATTAATACCCATAGACAGAGAATCCTTGAGGATGCTTTCCAAGGTTATTGTCAACCCATAAAATATTTCTATGGTTCTTTTTACAGAAAGGGAGGGGGAAGCAGGGGGCAGCTTGCAATCCATAAATGTTTTCAAAGATAGTTTCCAGGTGACCAAAATTTCTGCCGCATAAAATTCTAATTGGGAGTATGGTTGATTACTCTTGGCTATGGATGTGTACCATTGGAGAATATGAATAACTATACACCGGGGGGGAGGGACCAGGGTCAAGGGTGACAATGAATGATGTATCTCAGAGTCGGCTACACCCAGGCAGCTCTGGCATGTCTTCTCTTAATAAATCTTCTTTAAGCTTTGGAAGTTCGGCTCAAGACTCATGATTTAAATGGCGGTAACTGCCGGAGCTGTGACAGTTATCCTTAGGGCACATTACAGATAGTCCTTGACTTACAACAGTTCATTTAGTGACCGTTTGGAGTTACAATGGCATTGAAAAAGTAACTCATGGCTGTTTTCTACACTTATAACCAGCATCCCTATGGTTGCATGATCAAAGTTCAGACGTTTGGCAACTGACTCACATTTATGACAGTTGCAGTGTCCTGGGTTCATGTGATCCCCTTTTGCAACCTTCTGACAAGCAAACTCAACAAGGAAGCCAAATTCACCTAATAACCGGGTCACTAACTTAACAACTACAGTGATTCACTTAACAACTAGTGGCAAAAAAAGCTCACAAAATTCATTTCAAAACTGTCTTGCTTAGAAACAGGAATGTTGGGCTCAATTGTAGTTGTAAGTCAAGGACTATCTACATTAAAGCCCTAGGAAAGGATAAAGTTTTCTTCTGACATAGTATGTGCAAGTACCCAACTGTTGTTTTTTCCCCGCCTTCAAATCAAGAATCTGAAAATCAAATTTGGCAGTAAATTTGGGAGAGAAGCAAAAAGATTATACTAGCTACATCATACTAGGAAAACTTGTACATGATGTTTTATAGATGGCATCTCTCGCCAGCTACGCTAGCCAAAATGTACGGAAACCAATCACCCAACTGTTGGAAGTGCTTGAAAGAACGGGGCACTTACTATTATGTATGGTGGTCCTGTAAAAAAACTCAGGAGTTCTGGTATAAAATTTGGACATGGCTAGAGGGAATGATGAGGCTAAAAATTTGCTACAAACCAGAGATATTCTTACTGGAAATAATGGAAGAGAAATTTAGCAAAGACGATACCTATATAATTATACATGTAATTATGACAGCAAGGATGATATTCGCCCAAAATTGGAAAGCAAGTGAAATTCCTAGTGAGGAGGTTACGATTGATAAGATATTACAATGCGCCGAAATGGATAGGTTGACATTAGAATTGAAAGATGAAGATAAATCAGAATGCTATAAAATTTGGAATAAATTTTACGACTGGAGGGATATGAAAGGGAGTCCATAAAATTGAAACAAGAATTTAAGGTGAAATAGGGAAGAGATGAAGGTTCTCATATTTGAGGATTAATGAGAAAGATTTAAAAACTACAAAGTTTAAATGTATATATGCATAAAATTGTGCATAATTTCTTCAACTTTTTAAATGCAAAATATATCGACAGAAATGTATATCAAAGAAGACCACCACATTCAATGTTTTTAATGTTTATATTCAATATTTTTTTTTGGAAAGAATCTGAAATCAGGCTACGTTCTACAAACAACTGATGTCAGGGTCCAGGAGCTGGTTGCTACCAAATGAAGGAAGCTGCTCTCTGTTTATTAACACGGGGAAAAGTGCATGCATCAGCATGTTAGTCAGCAGAATGGAGATTGAAAGGAATGTACATATTGCAAATAGAAGATTTTTTTGGTTACCGCATTGACCAGCGTCTGGGCCTGTCTGAAGGTTCAACAGTTCAATCATATTCTGGGGGAATTCCAGACTCGGTAAGAAAGGAGTCATGTCTTTTTTTTTTAAGGGGTTGCATTGCAATCCCAGACCTGGAAAACCGCCACTGAATGATCGAGCTGAATTTATGCTCTGCAAGGATGACATTTCAGCCATGATTTCACTGGAAAGAAATTCTCCCAAAGAAGCTGTAGGTTGTAGGGAATATAAACACGTCCATGTTCTTTACCAAAGGTTTCAAATATGGTATCCTAACCGTTCCCACAACTTCGTGATGCTGCTCAACTTGCATATTTGATGATGAATCAACTCAAAAAGCCTTGTCACTTTCCCACCTCCGAACTCACACTGGATTCTCACAAAGCAGTGAGCTAATGCGGTTTAGCTGTGTTTTTGAAAATACTGTAAATAAAGCCATTATAGATTGTAAATCATAGCTTAATGACCTGCGCAATATGTGCTCTATCTTCTCTTGACCACATTCTTGACTGATGGAAAAAAAAAACCCTGTCCTACTGCAAGAAACCTACTCACAAAGTCATAAAGCCACAAGCATATTGTTTTTCATAACAACACCATCCAAGGCATATTTGGAAGCAGGGGTGGATTCAATCAGTGTTACCAGTTTGGTGAGAGCTGCACACACATGTACAACATTTGGGAAAAAAAATCAGCTGTGCCGCCTGGACAGCTGACAAGCGCTGTGTGCAGGTATGCAGTGTTTGAAAATTCTCTTCTTTCCTGCTTTTTCAACCTCAGCTGTGCCACGCAAAGCAGCTGAGGTTGAAAAAGCAGGAAATAAAGGAGAGCCAAGAGCCCAGGAGACCGGGTAGGCCAAACAGATGACCAAAAGGTCATCACAGTGAACTGGTACTGTGTTTGCTGCTCTTCAGAACTACCAGTTCTATAGAACCAGGCTGAACCGGTACCATCTCACCGCTGTTTGGAAGTCAATACAATGATAGCTACATATTCTCTTAAGAAAAACGATTGTGGGTTTGATTAGCGACTCTTTCCTCCAAATGGCCTTTTTCTATGGTGGCCAGGCAGGCTAGGCTCATGTAAAGTGTGCCTGAAGGACAAGCCAGCATTATTCTTTCCTGCAAGCACACCGAATCTCAGAACAGTGTAAACGATGGACACAAATATTAGAACAGGTAGTCCTCGACTTAGGACCACAATTGAGTCAACATTTTTGTTTTTAAGTGAGACAGTTATTAAGGGGAATTTCCCCCCGACCCTTCTTGTCACAGTTGTTCAATGAATTATTTCAATTGTTAAGTTAGTAACATGGGTGTTAAGTGAATCTGGCTTCCCCACTGACTTTGCTTGTCAGAAGGTCCCCAAAAGGTGATCACATGACCCTGGGACATTGCAACTGTCATAACTATGAGCCAAGCATCCAAATTTTGATCATGTGACTATGGGGATGTTGCAATGGTTGCAAGTGTGAAAAATGGCTATAAGTTACTTATTTCAGTGTTGTTGTAACTTCAAACAGTCACTGAATGAACTGTTGTAAGTCAAGGATGACCAGATTTGAAACTTACAATATGTTAAGATATTGGGATTTAAGAGCTGACCAGCTGTAAAGCTGATGCAGTGTAAGAATGATGCAATGAAGATGAATCAGCATTGCCAGTTTTAGACGTTTTACCACTTTAAGAGGTATTTATATAAGGCAGCCATTAAAGGGCATATTTCTCTTTCCTTATGTCCTGTATCCATTGCAGAGTTCTCTGTGTAGAGTTAAGAAGATTGATTGCTTGCCAGGTATTTGCCTACCACATATATTTCTATATATGTCTTGTATATAAACCACTGTTAAATGTCTAAGTCTCTGTGTGCTGTGTTTTGTCCCTGGGTTGTCTCATACTAATAGTCATGCTGCAAATGCTCTGACATGATAGCACTAAAAAAGTGACTTAGAACTAGTTCTTGCACTTAGAACCATTGCAGCATCTTTATGGTCACGTGATCAAAATTCAGGCACTTAGCAACTGGCATGTACTTACGATGGTTGAGATGGTTGAGATGGTTGAGATGTGATCGCCGTTTCCAACCTTCTGGGTCATATTTTATGGCAAGGAAACAGGATTCACTTAAGAGACTTATGAATACTTCAGTGATTCACTAAACAAACCTGGGAGAAATGTCATAAACTTGGGCACAATTCACTTAACAACCACCTTGCTTAGCCAGATAAATTTTGATCCCAATTGTGGCTGTAAAGTGAGGACTGTCTATACTATAATCTGCAGGGATTGGCAGATGATTGCATTTATACATGGGGAAAACATCAAGCAATTTCTACAAAGCTAATGGCAGAGCAACACACCAGGCAAGCTAAGGCTACTGGCAATCTGATTCTGAAGAGGAAAGTTAAACCATTTCTTTTAAAGTTATTTTTTTAAACAAAGTAAAAACAAAAAAAATAAGCCTTTAATTCCTTTTTCCCAAATTTATCAGTTTTATCAGTTCTCTTACTGAGTTGGTTTCCTCCCTGATTCAAAGAGAAATGCAGATTTTATTTTGACTGTGAAAATTGAGAAAAAGTAACCCTTCCCTCTCCCACAGGACAAAATTTAGAGGGATAGCAAGAATTTGTTTTCTTCCAGCTAATGAGGTTTCCCTCTGAATGCCACTAGAAAAATGGTCATATATCCTCCACATCAACTGGTCCTTCTTGCCACCATATTTAAATCACTTTTATGAGGAAGACAAGAAGGTGCTCAAAAGAAAAATAATATAATGCATTCTTCCTGTATCGAACAAAAGAAAATTATCGTAAATCCCAGGGAATCCTAGATAAATTAATCACTCAGAAGAGATTGAGTTTCTGGGCGTTCTGATGTATTAGACAAGATTTACTAGGAGGTGGATTAGAAAAATAATAAATATTATTTTCATGGCATTCACATTTCTTGATGCATTTTTCCCAAAAGTCAGATGATGCTCAGCAGTGCTTCAAAAATGAACAACAATAATACATTCTGTATCTGCAGAAGTTGGAGGAAATAGATGAAAATCCATGTGTTTTGAGTAATCAATAGCCTTGCAACTCTACTTGCTACTATTTTTGAGATATTTTAATCCCAATGTGTTGCCAGCAAGTTTGTACATATTCAAGTCACCATCCCTTCATGTCTGCACTTTGAAAAATTTCTTCCTTCCTTCCTTCTTTCCTCCCTCCAGGGATGTTTTCCATATACTCTAGTCCATTTCTCTAATTTTAGCAGAAAACCTGAGCTAGCCAGATTTCATAACCCTAAAGTACATTTCGCAACACCGATAGAAAAATCTGGACTTGATTTTCTCTGCTTTATATAAATGGTGTGTTCCTCAGTTTTAGCAGTGTCCCTTAAATAGCATGTATGATACCAATACTCTGAAATGCATTACACTAAGTAGTACACAAAACTTACAACTCTCTTTGATTAAGTGTGGACAATTGCAAAGACTGAATGTTTCAATGCAATTAAAATATTGCTTAATCATAACTTCTAGATCATTCAAAGAACTACAAATCAATTTATTGAACACAACTCAGCCCAAAATTATTGTTGCTAAGTGACACATTTGTTAAGTGAATCATGACAGTTGCTAAGTTAGTAACCTGGTAAATGACTGGCTTCCTTATTAACTTAGCTTGTTAGTAGGTCATAAAAGGTAATCACATGACCATGGAACACTGCAACCATCATAAATATGAATCAGTTGCCAAGCATTTGAATTTTGATCACGTGATCACGGGGATGCTGCAATGACATAAGTGTGAAAAACGGTCATAAGTCACTTTTTTTCAGTGCCATTGTAAATTTGAACAGTTGTAAATTGAGGACTATCTGTATTTCTATAATCCCCCATCATAGCCTCTGCTGACTGGTCTGTTGTAGGAATCCAAGCCAATTTCTCACACACTGTGGAGGAATTTAGCTCTGGCCTTGAGGAAGAGATGGGAGAGATTGAAATGGTTGCTCAGCCCTGGGAAAATAGAAAATGTAAAAAAAGACTCTGATTAGGCCCTGCTTAATTCTTTTCTTTAAAAAGAAGCAGTATAGCATTCCTGGTATCCCAGTGGTGTCTATCTCTTGATTTGGCCTTCCTCTAAACAGATATAAAATAATTATTTACTAATAAAGTTTTCAAAAACAACAATGATTACCTTATTTCAGTATGCCTGGAGTTACTGGACCAATTGCTCCTTTATCAAGGTTGATCTCTATTTAAAGAGAAAATCTGCTTGATGATAATTCACCTGCTTGTCTGCTGCTTTCCCAGAGCTCCAAAGCTTTAGTTCTGCATCTTCTTAATTTATTTTTGGAAATGTTTTGAGCTGCCTAAATGAAACTGCCTTCTATGGAGCCAGCCTCCCATCTTTTCTTGACACTTCTTCCATCTGGAAAAGATTCCTTCCAATTACAGCTTTGAATGTGTAACACATTTTGATTTATCAATCAAAGACATGATTTCAGCATTATCTGGAGTCTCCATTACACATTCTGGAACTCTTAATAGAGAAGCTAAAACACATCCTGGGAAATCTCATTAATCCAGCAATGACTAAACTTCCAGCTTTCAGTATTTTTGCCTTTTAGTGGCACCCCAAGGTTCATTAATCAAAACCAAGGTGAGACTACATGCAAACTGATGGCTTGGAAGTGAAACCAAATCCCTATTGCACAACTGAGTCATAACAGTGCAGTGATCTCTGGAGGACTTATTCAAGATCAAATATCTTAATTGCTGGTTGGAGCCATCTTCTTCCACTATAGGTAAATTCTTGAGTTGAACTTGACATCTAATAACACCATGTACACATCCATGATATTTTGTTGCTAACAATGCAAATGTGGGGTGCCATTACCTTTCCCAACAGTGGATTACCATTCCTTTTTCTAGAACATCTTGCTTAGTTTTCTTAACCTGCTCAGCAACTTCAAGATGTGTGGACTTTAACTTGCCAAATTTTGCAGGCAGCATGGTTGGTAGGAGAATTCTGGGAAATGAAGTCCATACATCTTTAACTTGCTGAGGTCTAAAAACATTGGTGTAGCTTATTCTTCCAGGATTGCCTAATGCAGGGCTGTCAAACTCGCAGCCTGCGGGCCAGATGTGTCACACACGGGCCACTCCCAGTTTAGCGATGCTGTGATGAGGCAAGTTTGACACCCCTGGCCTTGTGGCTTCATAAGCAGGTGATATACAGGCCCAATTCTGTTTAGTTTTTCAAGATCAACAAGGTTGACCAAATAATACCATCTAATGGGGCAATTGTCTTCACACTGCTTAAGAGGCATTTGAGACCAAATGATATTATTACAATTGGCTCAGATATCTATGTTAGTACTAGCTTACTGTCAGTTCTGCTCTGTTCTTAATTTGGCTGAATTGTCTTGTCAGGATTACATTCATGATATCTCAGCCAATTTATGAGATTAACAGACTCAAAGTGCTTCTCCACTGCTCCTGGTTGTACTCCCTCAGCTTTCAAAAGCAGTCTGAAGTCAACCAGCTGCTGTCCTTCAAAATACTGAGATCAACATGACCCACACTGATGAACTAGAGCACATACACACACAAAAAACAGCATTTGACCCATCTCCCCATTCACATTTTTATTCTATGATGCACATACTTTAACCGGAAAACAAATCCATCTCAAGCAAAGATTTGGATGACTGTTTTTATCCCTTTCAGCAAAGTAGGATACTTTTCATCTGATAGAGATGTCTAAGACTTCTACGGGGGTGGGTGAGAAACCTTTTTTAAAAAATAATTGAAAGTAATAGAAACCATTTGTTCAAATAATGTCTTCCTCATGTCCCAGAAGAACAATAAAAGTTAGATTAATTGATAGTTTTTATATCTCCTACTAAAAATTAAAGAAATACTTTTTTTTGCACTAATAGTTTAGAATCCATACAAAATCCTTGGGCATCTAGCTACTATCCAAACAGCAGCAGAAAGGCACTTCTATGTAACACACTTCCCCTCCCCATGACTTGAATATGAGAATTGTTTACTTAAACTGTGAAGTGAACTAGCTCATGTGAGATAGGATTCAGCCCCCACCCCATTTCCTTTGATTCTCCTGTTTCAACCTTAACTCCCCCCCCCCATCATTGTGANCATTTCCTTTGATTCTCCTGTTTCAACCTTAACTCCCCCCCCCCACATCATTGTGATTAAAGTTACAGAAGCCTTATACTTAATCCTGAGTTAAAGATTCCTGAATCCATTCTCACCCATGTGAATAACACTTCAAATATCACATCATAAATGTACAAATCAAAAGCAGCAGAGGTGCAGAGCTAAATGCAGATGAGTGTCACCAATTGATCAGCAAATAATCTGCTGTGTGCCTCTTATCTTTTGCATGGACAGAATTCTTTATGCTTTTTTTGGTATTGAAAAAACTTTATCCATGCTAGGACACTCAGTATACACTCATTTAATACAGTACTCACAGATCGAGCGATAGAAAAGTTGGCAACCTTAAGAGTTGGAAAATCTAAGAGCTTTCAAATGCAGTCTTTCTGTTGCAAAACAAATCTGGAATCCAAGACAATATATTTTTATATTATATTATATATATTAAGTTATGACTAGACCTTGCACTTATGACTATGGCAGCATCCTGATAGTTACATGATCAAAGTCAATGGGGAAAGTGAGACTTGACCCCGTGAATCATTAACAACTGCAATGATTCACTTAATGTAAAGTTGCTGTAGCAATGAGTGGGGTGGCATGGAAAGTGAATGAATGAATGAATGAACGAATGAATGAGTGAGTGAGTGAATGAGTGAGTGAGTGAATGAATGAACGAATGAATGAAAAATACAGTGACAAAGAAGGTCATAAAGTTAGGTGTGACTCACTTAACAACAATCTTCCTTAGCAATGGAAATTCATAATTCTGGTGGTAAATCAAGGACTATCTGTAGTTATTTTAGAGAGCAGATGTGACATTTAACAGCTAAGAAGATGGGAAAGGGATGGAAATCAGAGGGATTGCTGAATTAATCAAACTATTTTCCAATGCACCAGAAGATAGGACAAGAAACAATGGATGGAAACTAATCAAGGAGAGAAACAACCTAAAGCTGAAGAGAAATTTCCTAACAGTGAAAACAATTAATCAGTGGAATGACTTGCCTCTAGAAGTTGTGTGTACTCAATCACTGGAGGCTTTCAAAACAGAGTGGATAACCATTTATCTGAAAATATATAACATCACTTGCTTGTGCAGGGTGTTGAATTAGAAAATCTCCACTGCAAGGTCCCTTCTAATTCTATTATTCTATGTTCTAATTGTCTGCACTCAGTTTTGTACTTGGCAAAAAAAGGATGACAGCAAATTTACAGCAGACACTCTTTGAATTTAGTGTGGGGCTTCTTTTAAGGCAACCCGGCAACAACTAGGAACAGCCCAACTCTTGTGGATTATGAGATTACTGCTGAGGTTTAATTATCTCATGTTCAAAAGAGCCCCTGTCTAACTTCTGCAGCTGGAACCTGATGTTTGGAGCCATTCCTGTGGCTGCATACACAGGAAACGCTACATGCCAATGGCTTAGCCATGTGATCATCCTTGGGGGTGGTGGATGAATTCTGGGAGTTGCTGTCCCTGCCCTCATGTGAGCAAACCATATGGATGAGTCACTCCCTCAAATGCTTTTGATGTGGAAGCAGCCACAAGAATTAGTCCAAAGCGATCGGTCCTCGGTTGCAAATTGCTGTGTTGAAGTAGGCTCCAAGGGTGCACCAGATGACAGCTCTGTGGGCTCATAGCTGGGAAAAGAAATGAATAAACAAGAACATGGAGAAAGGCCCAGGAAGAATCTGCTCTCTCCCAGCTCTGGGTCCTGAATCAGGATACAGTTATTCTGCAGCCAACACAGGAAAACAGTTGCATGAACAGGTGTCCTTCCCCAGTAAAGAAAGCCCATGCCTGGTGTTTACTTCCAGTTCCTGGAAAAGAAACATGCCATAGAGAACAAAGGGTTTGCTTGATAACTAGAGCATTCACTGATTAGAGAACTGCCATGCTTGCTTTACAACCACTGCAAAAAACAGTCCTAAACTCGAATCCAGTCATTTGATGATGACCCATTCTACCATCATGAGATTACCATCATTATGTTATAATTGTCAGGATCAATTACAGACATACATTGAGGACTTCCTGTAAGACAACATAATGCAGATAGGAGTCAGTCACCCCCATCTCTCTCTCTTTCCCACCCCCACCCTCCCACCTTCCCTCCTTTTCCCCTGTCTCTTTGTGTATATATAATAACTAATATAAAGTAAGAAACAGACATCAAAGAGAAACATAAGATGCAAGAAAAAGGAATAAACTAAGAGAAAAGAAAGGAATAAGGTATAGAGAAGTAACTTCGATTTCCTACTATGATTTATGTTGATTGCTTCTTTAGTATCCTATGACTGTCACTAAGTGTTGGATGTTATGATTTACAGTGTATGTATTTTTATGAAGACTATGATCATGATTTATCACATATAGCTTTTATGTACACTGCGAGCTTATGCACTGAAGACAAATTCCTTGTGTGTCCAATCACACTTGGCCAAAAAAGAATTCTATTCTATTCTTCTTTGCAGCAGTTGTAACCAGTGGTAGGATTCAGCCAGTTCACACCAGTTCTCGAACTGGTTGTTAACTTTCTGAGCAGTTTGGTGAACTAGTTGTTGGAAGAAATCATTATGGCAGAGAACCGGTTGTTAAATTATTTGAATCCCATCACTGGTTATAACTACAATTATAGATTTACCTCTTATGGTTATAGAATAATTCTCTTGTTTTTATAATCTATCCTGTCTAATAATTAAAATGATAAATCATATGTTCATTTTTTCTTTTTCATGCAGAAAGTTTATGAGAGATTTCCAGTCAGCAATAAATGTAAATACATTTTTTTCCATTGATCAAAGAAGTCAATTTAGCCATCTCAGCAAATCCTAGCATTTTCCCCACCTTTCTTTCATTTGGCATGTACTGCTGAGTCTTTCCATCTCAGTGCATACAATAATCATGTTGCCATTGCAATATACAAAAAACAAAGTTCTATAACTTTTCCAATTGTTTATCCAACAATAACAAAAGAAAAGCCTCTGGTCTCAACTGTATATTATTATTTTTTAAATCTTTGAATCCAAAATTTTCTAACCCTTTTTACTGTCTACCAACCATGTTAAGTATGTTTCATTTCATTCATATGTTCAACATGAATTTGAAGTGCCTGTATACCTTCTTCTAGACAATTTCTATGGTGACCTATAGCAAGGATGAGACATTATTGCTGATAATTGAAAAAGTCAAAGAATACCAAAAAGATGTTAATATGTGCTTCATCAATTATGGAAGAGCCTTTGATTGTGTTAGTCATGTCAAGCTGTGGAATGTGGTCAGAAAAATAAGAGTCCCAGACCATGTAATTGTCATCACAAGAAACTTATACACAAGTCAGAAAGCCCCAATCTGGACAGAAGATAATGAAACAGAGTTGCTCCAGGCTGGTAAAGTAGTGTAATAAGACTGAAGGCCCTCTTCTTATTTATACAACCTATATGCTGAATATATACTGTATCAAGGGAAGCTGGGTTGGGTAGGTGTGGTTTGCAGGAAAAAAACCATTGAAACATCTGCACTATGCTAACACTGTTTTGGTAGCAGAAAATGCAAAGGATCTTCAAACACTATTCCTAAAAGAGAGGGATCTTGGAGTCTTTGTGGACAACCAGTTAAATATGAGCCAATAGTGTGTGACGGCAGCCCAAAAAAGCCAACGCTTGTATTAACAGAGGGATACAATCAAAATCAAGTGAGGTACTAACACCACTCTATAAAGCCTTAGTAAGACCACAGCTACAGTACTGCATCCAGTTTTGGTCACCACACTATAAAAAAAGATTTGAGACTCTAGAAAAAGTGCAGAGAAGAGCAACCAGGATAATTAGGGGACTGGAGACTAAAATATATGAAGAATGGTTACAGGAACTTGGCTTGGCTAATCTAGTAAAGAGAAGGACCAGGGGAGACATGATAGCAGTCTTCCAATATTTGAGGGGCTGCCACANGAAGGACCAGGGGAGACATGATAGCAGTCTTCCAATATTTGAGGGGCTGCCACAGAGAGGAAGGGGTCAAGCTATTTTCTAAAGCACCTGTAGCCCAGACAAGGAATAATGGATGGAAACTGAACAAGGAGAGTTTTAACCTGAAAATAAGGAGAAACTTTCTGACAGTGAGAACAATCAATTAATGGACAGCTTGCCTTTGGAAGTTGTGGGAGCTTCATCAATGGAAGCTTTCAAGGAGAGATTGGACTGCCATTTGTGAGAAATGGTGTAGGTCTCCTGCCTGGGCAGGGGGTTGGACTAGATGACCTACAAGGTCCCTTCCAACTCTGTTAACCTATCACTTGGAGATTACAGAAGCCCAATAGGGTTCTAAGTCAAAAAAACCCATGGGAAAAAATATGAAACTAAAATTCAATTAAGACCAAACTAATGACAAAAGATAGAGCAGCCAACCTGAGAAGCAACAATGAAAATACTGAAGTATAAAATAGCTTTTGCCTTTTATGATTAATGGTCAACAGTAAAGGAACAAGCAGTCAAGAAGTATGGTACAGACCAGAACTTGGTAGAGCAGCAATGAAGGCCTGGGAAAAGACATTCAAATGCCATATTATGTTAATACCTACTAAGATCAAAATCATGCAAGCCATGGTATTTCCTGTGATATTTTACAGAAGCAAAAGTTGGACTTTAAAAAAGCCAGATAGGAAGTCTATTGATGCTTCTGAACGTTGCTGTTGGAGAAGATTCTTGAGAATGACAGCCACGTAAACAGATTGATCGATCATTGAACACATCAACCCGGTATTCTACTCCAGGCACAAATGTCGAAGATGAAATTTTCTTACTTCAGACACATTATCCGCGAAAACCCAGCTCTCTGGAAAAGGCTCAAATGCTTAAAAAAGGTAAAAAGAAAGAAAGAGAAAAGGATGATCAATGCCAGGTAGATGGTATCAGTTCAAGTGCACCAATGAGTGCACCATTGGGAAACATGAAAGACAAAGTTAGGGATTGAGAAAATCTATCTCAATGGTTTGCAGGAGTCAAAATGACTTCATTTACACAATCAGTCAAAAGCGTGTTAAAGAAACTTTCATCTAAGACCTCAATTCCCATAGGAATTCCATAGAATGAAACTATTAGACAATGAGCGTGAAGGCTATTTCCCTCTTGCTTGCACTCTAACAATGGCCTTTCCTGGCATTCTACATTCTCTTAATATGATGGTTCCATTAGGTCAACAAACTCAACCCAGGTTCCTCCAGTTTAGAATAGAGCTTCCAAGCAGCATGGTTCTTGGCCCAAAGAGGTTCCAAACATTTGGAAAAATTTAGAAAAGTTGGGGAAAATTTTCAAAAAATTGAAAAATTGCATTATGATATCAAATATCATATTACAGAGTTAGCCTATTGCCCCCAACAATCTGGGTCCTCATTTTACCAACCTCGGAAGGATGGAAGTCTGAGTCAACCTTGAGCCGGTGAGAATCAAACTCTAGGCTGTGAGAAGAATTTGCCTGCAGTAGTGCATTCTAACCACTGCACCACTCCTGCCATAAGCAGATAGGTTGTGTTCTAGAAATAAGCCAACAAACAAAAACAAATCTAATAATTCTGTTAACACCCACTGAGGAAGTTCTTTTAATGACAAGTTTTTAAAAACTTGGCAAAACAGCATCTTTCTCGACCTTCTCAGGTCTATTCTTATGCTCAAATATCTTTTTTTAAAGCTGCAAACAAAATATCGAACAAAGTTTACAAGTCACAGCTACAAATCAATCTCCATAGAATGCAAACTCAACCAGGCTACAAACGGATAAATAAATAAATATGGTCGAGCAACCGCGCAAATCAATGGTCAGCTTTTCTGAGAAATCTCAGTCAGCAAATGATCAGTCCTCCCATTCCACTTCTCAGGCATTGTCACTACTCATCCCAAGACTCTGTGGTTTGGAGAAACCATCCCAATCCATTGGTAGGTTTCAAAGATGGGAGTAAGCGAAGGGCAAGTTTTGGCCAGGCAAAAAAACTGGCTCCTCTTCCATTGCATCTGTCTTAAGTGTGTAGAAGAGATGGTCTTTTTTAGAATACAAAAGCCCTGAATCCAGGGAGGACTTGTGTTCTCTCTCTCTCTCTCTCTCTCTCTCTCTCTCTCTCTCTCTCTCTCTCTCTCTCTCTCTCTCTCTCTGTGTGTGTGTGTGTGTCTCTCTGTGTATGTATGTCATTCTCTCTCCAACGTTTTCCCCCTTCCCAGCCCCTCCTGGCAAATCCTTCACATGAGTTTTTGATAAAGCAGCTCTGTCAAACAAGGACTGAATAAATCACGATGTGTTACCAAGAAACATTACAGCTTTTAAAACAACCACCATGGCATTCTACCCCACAGACTGATGAGCCAGGGGATGCCAGATCCCTGACGCTCCGCAGCCATGCTGGAGCCAGCACACATCTGGAGTGCAGTAAACGTACCCAGAAGCAAGAAAGCAGCTCTGTCAGGGTCAGGAGTACAGAGAGCGGCTGCTGACACCAGGCGCCACCCCAAAACCCACATGCATTTCCTTATGTAAACACATGTGGGCCAAGAGGCATCCGCAGTCACCTTTCTCTCAGGCAAGCCCCATAAAACCGCCAGCAAAGTAGAGGAACAATGTCACTATTATTGTTTTAGAGAAATTCCTCCAAAAGTAAGAAAGCAAAGCTGGATGGCCTGTGTAGGCTGTCTGAAGGAAAGGGAAGGGAAGGGAAAGGAAGGAAAGAAAGGAAAGGAAAGGAAAGGAAAGGAAAGAAGGAAAGAAAAGAAGGAAAGGAAAAGAAAGGAAAGGAAAGGAAAGAAGGAAAGGAAAAGAAAGGAAAGAAGGAAAGGAAAAGAAATAAAAGAAGGAAAGGAAAGAAGGGAAGGGAAGAGAAGAGAAGAAGAAAAGGAAAGGAGAAGAGAGGAATTCTAAATCATAGTCTGCCATAGTCCTGAGAACATTCCCTCTGTTTTCTTTGAACTTTTCAGAATTTGAAGGAGGAAAATATTAAAAAAAAACCTTTTGCATTTCCCTTCTGCATAACTTGTATCCCCAAATCATTAGCTCTCCCATTTTTGAACACATTTTTACACTGGTGACGAAGAGCTGAAGTTACAAAATTCTCTATGGTTGAGATCTGATCAAGCTTCTGGTAAGAGCACCCTGCCTTTCCTCTGCTGTTTGGGAGAAAGGAAAAACAAGGCTCCAAAGAAGACCAAATTGACAGGAGTTGTTGTTGTTTTTAAAAAAAGGGGTGCCTCAATCCACTCTTGGCTGTGGACATATTTATTGCTTGTTACATCATCACCCATCCCAGATGAGAATAATAAAAGCCTAGACTTAAAAGGACCACTGAGATCATAGGGTTGAATCCCTTGCTAAGGGAATCCAAATTAACTCATTCTGATTAACTGGCAGCGGAGGTGGTATTCAGCAGGTTCTGACCAATTCTGGAAAACCAGTAGCAGAAATTTTGAGTAGTTCGGAGAACTGGCAAATATCACCTCTGACTGGCCCTGTCCCCCTCTATTCTCTGCCTCTCAAGTCCCAGGTGATTGGCTGGGTCTTCTTTTGTTGTCCTGCACAGGAGAATGGAGCTGGAAAGCAGGTTAGTGGAGTGGGGAGGGAATGGGATTTTGCAACATCCTTCCCCTGCCAAGCCCGCCAAGCCAGGCCATGCCCACCAAGCCACACCCACAGAACCGGTAGTAATAAGTGTTGAATCCCACCACTAGCTGGCATTCTGCATTGTCTAGCTGGGAATGAAGTCCTTTAATCACAAAGGTGAGACAACTCCAGCATAGGCCCCATGATATAAAGCAGTTTCCTGAATTTTGGGTATGTTGTTTTGCAGCTCAACTTTGTCAGTAACAGGAAGTTCTGAAGTAGCCTTTTCACACAGAATAGGTTCCAATGAAAAAGGCCAAGTGTTACTTTAAAAATGGCATTTTGTAGTTATGTCATATTTCTTTACTGATGATTTCTGAGAAGACTGAAAGGATGGGGAATAGTACCTATGCAAAATCTTATTTCTTCAAAGCGGTCATAGTTATCAAAACAAAATGACTCCTTACAGGGCAAATGACAAAAGAGTACAGTGCAGCATCTTCCTATTTAACACATGAGCACAAGGCAAACTTTATGTTTTTTAGATAATCATGTTTTTTAAATAACCAATATCACTGCCATTGCAAAATCCAGTAGCTTTTAAATGAGTAATTTTTCATGGACAAAGAGGCTCATATTTAATCTCTCTCTCTCTCTCTCTCTCTCTCTCTCTCTCTCTCTCTCTCTTTNAATCTCTCTCTCTCTCTCTCTCTCTCTCTCTCTCTCTCTCTCTCTCTTTCTGTTAACTCTCACTAAGAAAGTTCTTTTAGTGACTAGTTTTTAAAAGCTTGAGAAAAATAGCATCTTTCTCTATCTTCTCACCTCTATTCTTATACTCAAACATCTTTTTTTTAAAGCTGCAAACAAAACGACATGCAAAGTTTTACAAGACACATCTACAAGCAACATACCTTGAAAATAAGCCATAAGGAAATAAAAGGCCACTTCCGCAGGTCAGACTGGAACTATATAAGCAAATAACAATATTTTGGTACTGTGTGTGAAGAGTTAATGCATATTACACAAAGCCTCACACTAAATATATCTTTATGGTATGGTTGTAAATGTGAGTGTGCACACTTAATCATTAGGAGGAGGAATGAATGAGAAGAGAGAAGAAGGGAAGAGCTGTGCCTTGATGGTCTCTTGTATGCTTCCGATGATTCTCTTTTCTCCAGGAATATTTATCCTGGGAGTTTAAAAAACAAATCAAAATGTTGGACATGACCACAGCAGAGGTGGTATTCAGCAGGTTCTGAGCAGTTCCAGAGAACCGGTGGCAGAAATTTTGAGTAGTTTGGAGAACCGGCAAATACCACCTCTAACTGGCCCCACCCCATCTATAATCTGTCTCCCGAGTCCCAGCTGTTTGGCTGGGTCTTCTTTGGTTGCCCTGCACAGGAGAACAGAGCTGGAAAGCAGGTTAGTGTGGTGGGGTTGGAATGGGGATTTTGCAGTAACCTTCCCCCAGGAATGGGGAGGGAATGGGGACTTTACTGTATCTTTCCCCTGCCATGCCCACAAAGCCACACCACGCCCACAGAACCATTAGTAACAATTTTTGAATCCTACCAGTGTGGTTGCAACTGCCATAGTGACTTTTTTCCTTCCCTCCTATGGAAGCTTTGTCTTTGTATGGTTGCAAATCAAGGCCATTTTATAAGGAATAAATGGTCTAGACTAGACTCCCCTAACTTGCTCCTTCCTTTGTTTGTTTAAGTATTTATGCCCCCTTCAACAAAAGATTCGAAGCCATTTATAATCAAGAAAACTACAAAAAAAATCACATCTAGTATGACCAACTCAGACAGCTCTTAAACCACCAGTATCCATATTCCCTATAGAACAATTGCCTTTTAAAAGTATTTGTAAACGGCTGGGAAATTGGGAAAGCCATCCATATTATAGTTTTGTTTTTCAAATGACCAGAAAGACAAATTCTTTTCATTCAAGGCTTTAAAATGATCCATTTAAAACATAATCCCTTGAATTAGGGCAAAATGTTGAGCCTCCCCCTCCAACAAAGCTGTCTTGATCACCAGGCCACTGTCTTCAGTTAACACAAAACAATACTGTGCAGACAAAAAAATATATTGAACTGCCATGAGAAGATAGTGTGTGGATATAACAGTGGTGAGATTCAAATTTTTTTTTACTCCCAGTTCTGTGGGCATGGCTTGGTGGGCATGGCTGGGAAGATTACTGCAAAATATCATTCCCTCCCCACCCCACTAACCTGCTTTCCAGCTCCCTTCTCCTGTGCAGGGCAACAAAAGAAGAACCAGCCAATCAGTTGGGACTTGGGAGGCAGAGAATAGATGGGGGCGGGGCCAATCAGAGGCGGTATTTGTCAGTTCTCCAAACTACTCAAAATTTCCACCACCAGTTCTCCAGAATTTTTATACACACACACCAGTGGCGGAGTTCAGATTTTTTACTACCAGTACTGTGGCTTGGTGAGTGTGGCAGGGGAAGGATACTGTAAAATTTCCAGTCAGAGGTAGGATTTGCCAGTTCTCTGAACTATTCAAAATTTCCGCTCCAGAACTGGTCAGAACCTGCTGAATACCACCTCTCTCTCTTACACACACACACACACACACACACACACACACACACACACACACACACNCACACACACACACACACACACACACACACACACACACACACACACACACGCACACATATCCCTATGGGGGTAGGAAAGAGAAGAACCTCTTCAAATATATGTTTACTTTCACACTTTGCCAGACTTGAGGAAAAGCAGATTAAGAGTTAGAAATCCTTCTCTTCTCCTTTTTCACTTTAAAATCCCTATACTCTTGGTTTCTTTCTTTCTTTCTTTCTTTCTTTCTTTCTTTCTTTCTTTCTTTCTGTTCTTTCCTCCTTCCCTTCCTCCTCCCTCCCTCTCTTTCTTTCTTTCTTTCTTTCTTTCTTTCTTTCTTTCTTTCTTTCTTTCTTTCTTTCTGCAACTGAGGCTCGGCACATATAGACTCGAAATGGGTAGGGTTGCCACAAAGGAAAAAAAGAAAGCCCTACCCTAATTGTTCCACAAAATCAATGACGATATCTGATGCCTGGGTGTCCTGGCATCTCGAAAGTGGAGTGGCATGGCAGGGGAAAGGTTTGTAAGGATCAAAACATTCTCACAAACATCTTAGAAGTTTGATGTTGCAACTTAAGATGTTTTGTATACCACACCTAGAACACAAGTAAAGTTTAGGTTAAAGAGCTTAGTTGGCCATATTTGGGGGAATGATTCAGAGCTTCATTTTCTGCTCAGAGTTGGCATAGATGAAAAGACTTCAGAAAAAGTTGTAACCAGTTGTGTGATTGTTTCTGAAACTTCAAAACAGGAAAGGTGTGTATCCAATCTCTTTTGTATGGTGCTCAATCACAAAGGGCTAGCTTAGAGGTGGGAAACAATGGCCCCTTTATGACTTGTGGATTTCAACTCCCTGAATTCCTGAGCCAGTAAAGGGTCATCATTCCCTATCCCTGGACTAGGTTGTCATCCCAGTAGGTAAGGGCTGTTTCTACAATGGTGAACATGATAATCTATGGACAGACTAATAAATTAGTCCCAGTCTGAATTCATGTTGAGCTAAGCATGGGTTGTTCTGTAAGCAAAAGTGTACAGTGTCCTTTGACTGAGACTCAACCTTCAGAGATTTCATATCCTTGGCAAAGTCTAAGAAATTATTTGTCACTGCCTTCTTTTGTGATTTTTGAAAAAAATCCTATTGTCTAGCCTACAGCCCTGGAATTTCTTCTTGGTCTGTCTCATCTCAAGGTCGGCCAGAGGTTAAAGCGCTTTGAGGATTTGTTTAGATGCTCTTCTACTCTAAAGGTATTTATTGTTTCACTGCAGCTTAAGTAGTTTCATGCAGACAAGGTAGGGCACATTGGTACAAGTGGTGCTGGCATCTTGCCTTAACATGTTGACATTCATCACTGGAAGCTTTCAAGAAGGACTGGATTGCCATCTGTCAAAAATGGTGTAAGATATGCTTGGGAGGAGGGGTTGGACTAGATGACCTACAAGCAGTGATGGGATTCAAAACAATTTACTACCAGTTCTGTGGGCATGGCTTGGTGGGCATGGCGTTGCTTGGTGGGCATTGCTTGGTGGGCATGGCAGAGAAAGGATACTGCAAAATCTCCATTCCCACCCCACTCCTGGGAGAAGGTTACTGCAAAATCCCATTTCTTCCCCACCCCACTAACCTGCTTTTCAGCTCCATTCTCCTGAGCAGGGCAACAAAAGAAGACCCACCTGATCATCTGGGACTCGGGAGGCAGAGAATAGATGGGGCGGGGCCAGTCAGAAGTGATATTTGCCGGTTCTCCGAACTACTCAAAATTTCTGCTACCAGTTCTCCAGAACTGGTCAGAACTTGCTGAATACCACCTCTGCCTACAAGGTCCCTTCTGNAATAGATGGGGCGGGGCCAGTCAGAAGTGATATTTGCCGGTTCTCCGAACTACTCAAAATTTCTTCTACCAGTTCTCCAGAACTGGTCAGAACTTGCTGAATACCACCTCTGCCTACAAGGTCCCTTCTGACTGTGTTAATCTGTTCTGCATTAGTGGTTCTTATGGGCTCTTCTATAGTGGTCCTGGATGCCCCTTTATTGTCGTGATCATTCTTCTCACTGTCATTTTTGTTTTGCCTATGTGGGAAGCTGGACCATAGTATATGTCATTCTCTGTTGTTTTCAAAAGAAATATTGGATAAGCAGTTGATAAGTAGACCAAGTATCCCAAAAGCTTTTTCAGGAGGCAACTGGACTTTCTGGGTTTTTTTTTTTTGAAGACGTTTCACTTCTTATTGAATAAGCTTCTTCAGCTCTTCAAAGAAAACCAGAAAGTCCAGTTGCCTCTTAAAAAAGCATCTTTGGGACAACCATGACTTGGATGATTGAGAATTTCCATCGACATTTAGACCAAATAACCCTATTTATCATGCTACTGATAGCAAGGCCAGAAGAGATTGTGTTTTTTTAAAAAAAACCAGCACAGATTACTTTTTTTGTGAAGCATGTCAATTGGCAACAGTCACTACATCAGTTGGCAATAGCCTTGTGTGAAGAGAGAGATGTCAGCTGGGACTGAGAAATCAACACCAGTCACATCTTTTAAAAAGATGCATGCTAGAGGAATATGGTCAGTGTTACGAAATGCACTTGCTATGAGTGTTTAAGATGCTCAGTAGAGATGCTCACATCTAGAACTGGTTGGTTTCCTATGTGTTTCAGAATGGGATGACAGCAGAAGCATCTGGGCACATAGACTCATCCCTACTCAGACAAACATACCTCGTGTAGAAATATTTCATTGAAGCCTAGCAGAAGGAGGAACTTGATCCAGGGAAAATGTTTAACTCTTATTCATTCATGAAGCTTATAGTGTGGCTAACTCACATGTATAGCCATAAGTACAGACTACTTAAAGGTGAGGCTTGGCTATTCCCCAAACAGTTCCTACTCTGAGGCCCTTGGACCAGGAGGATTACAACAACTGAAGTTATAATACTTATGGATGTCATGTATTATTCATATCAGTGTGAGAAACAGAAGGAGGTGGTTTATTTGTGGTATCACCTCTCCTTGAGGATTACAATATTGAGGAGCTCCTACAAAGATGAGGGGGTCAAACTATTTTCCAAAGCATTAAAAGGCAAGACAAGAAACAAAGACTGGAAAATAAAAAGGAAACAAGCAACCTAGAACTAAAGAGAAATTTCCTAATGGTGGAAGCAATCAACTGGTGAAATAGCTTAAGCCCATGTCACACTGCACCAACGGATGCAAAGAGGATGTAAAACAGACAAAAAAGCTTGCCATCTGTTGGTTAACGTGATATACTCACTGCCTCCGTTTTGCTTCCTCTCTATCCGTGCAGCATCCGTTTACTGACGTTTCATCCGCTCAGAAAGTTTTGAGCTGCTCAAAACTTTTGCGCGGAAAATGTATCCA
>BHFT01036270.1:0-17102 GCA_004320025.1 Laticauda laticaudata | reverse complement strand
AAAAGTCAATCATGCTGTGGTCACTGTTGGAAAAGGGTTCATTAATTTGTATTCCATAAATTGAATTCAAACTGTTACAGAAGATGAGATCAAGCAGTTGTTAAGTCTAGTATTGTTGGTTACCAGTTGTTCCAGTCCTAGTGTGGTAACGGCATTGTATGGGGTTGTATGAATGGGTTCAAATGTACATTCATTTAGTGTCCAATTTATAAGAAGTAAGCTGAGGTCATCAAGAAAAATGAGAGGGTATGGGCAGGAGGCAGCCCATGTCAGCAGTGAAGTTAGCTTGTTTGCCTGAAATAGTCAGGGGCACGATAGCAAAGTAAGAAGTGGATTGATATATTTAAGGAGAGAAATATGTTGCAATCCCACTTCTACTGCAATCTTCAGAAGATAAATGGAATTGCAATCAAACCTTATGTAACAAAGGCAGCAGGATACGTCCATCCCATATAGAGAAAGCTGATTTATACGGTACCGCAGGACAAACTGTGTTAACTACACTGCTTCACTATCACACTGCACTTCCTCATTTCCACTTCTCAACATCTGCCACCTGATGTAGATGTCACACTGTAAAACATAATGGCCTTTTTGATTGACAGGTTGCAATAATTGAGTTGCATAGTTGAGTTTTGCAAATTTTCATTCAGCACAGTTAAGCTCCTTTTCCTGATACCTATTTAGGAGATGACATTTTGAATTTTTAAAATTGTTATTTAGCTTTCATTTAGTGTAGCAGAATACTCTTGGAGATTTGAAACAATAGTAGAAAAATTAACCTTTTTTTATTTATTCTTAAAGGGAGAATTATACTAACAGATGATATTTACTGTATAAATGGCTCACATATATACCACTTCCCCATTAAATTCCCTCCACATTAAATCTGTTTTCTGCTCTCACGGCATTTTATCCAATGAAAATGTCTATCATTTTACAAGGAATTGTTGGGAGATAATCCCTTTCTCACATGAAGTTTCTTGACAGAAAGAAGTGTCTGGTTTAGTAAAATAATGTATCTTATGATATTTTGATAGCATTTCAAATCCCTGAAATTGCCAGATTTGGCAGTGTTGACTTCATGCTATTTATAGAGACTGCAGTGAAATAATACTAATGCTTTATTTTCAAATGTGTGTGAAATATGCTGAGCCCATAGGAATGTCCATTTATTAGATTAATATCCCACTTTGCCTCCAGGAGCCCAAGGTAGAACATATGTTTCATTCTCCTGTTTCCCGATAGAAATAAGCATTAGCAGATGGATATAAATGGCCATTGGATGTGTTTGTTCATGTACAAGGCAAAATATTTCAAGAAACTACAATTAGAAAGTTGAGATCATTTCCATTAAGCTTAACTTCTACTTATGTAGGGAATATAATGGGGTTAGCAATTTTTTTCTATTTGTTTTTACTGAAATCATAAACAAATAGTGCATAATTTATTATTTTGGAACCTGTACTCAAGAACATGATTTTTTCCAGTTTTCTTATTTTTTTTTACTAGTTGACATACTATAGAAATAAATATTCCTCTAAAAACAATGACTAACAGCAAGGCAGATTATTTAAAAATAATTGTGGGCCAGAAAGGAATACAGGTAGTCCTTGTCCTACAACCACAATGGAGTACGACAGTCACAAGTTGGGATGGCTGTTAAAGGAGATGCCCTCTCTTAACAAACCCTACCTCCTGCTCTCCCTTAAACAACCATGCAGGTCATTAAGCAGAGCACAGGGTGCCTCAGGGTTTGTGGAAGGACCTGGGAGCCCACCAAACAGCTAGATTCAAAAATGAGGTAGACAACCAAAGCCAAAAACAGCTCAGTAGAGAAGGAGAGCCCAGGTTGGTTAGGGCTCAGCTCTGCATTCCAATGCCAAAGAGGTTTCCAAAAAAGCCTACATATGTGGCCATGCTTTGAAACACCAGGAAGGAAGCTTAGTGGTGACACAATGGTTAGAGTGCAGTACTGCAGGCTACTTCTGCTGGCTGCCAGCTGCCTGCAATTTGGCAGTTCAAATCCCAACAGGCTCAAGGTTGACTCAGCCTTACATCCTTCCTAGGTGGGTAAAATGAGGACCCAGATTGTTGGGGGCAATAGGCTGACTCTGTAAACCGCTTTGAGAGGACTGGAAAGCACTGTGAAGCGATATATAAATCTAAGTGCTTTTGCTATTAGTGATCCACCCACTGATGTATTTTGCAAAAAGAATGAAGCCAGGTTTGTGGGCTGAGCTTCTGCCCCAATCACCAGCAGTCAGGAAACTATAGGCCTCTCCTAGTTCTTGTGAGGCTTTGGAGAAGTCAGTGCCCTGCATGCAAAGGATGCAGCTCTAGGAAAAGCTTCCCAAAACCTTTCCCTTGCTCCCTCTTTCACAAACCCACATTTTTTTTTCAATAAAGAAAAAAAGTTGAGATATGAGATTCAAATTTTTTAACAACTGGTTCTGTGGGCGTGGCTTAGGTGGTAGGCATGGCTTGGTGGTCATGTGACTGGGTAGGCGTGGCTTGGTGTCATGTTGACTTGGTGGGGCCAACTCAATATCACTATCAATATCACTCACATCGAGGCACGCATTTCCTCGCCTGGCCTCTCAAGACTGTTTCAGTGCCGTTGTAACTTTGAATGGTCACTCCACACAAGCAAGGTACCAGCAAAGGAGGGGAAAAAAAACTCCAGGGAAGTTCTTGAGACAAGAAGTCTAGTCCTCCCAAGAATGTAATAAGGGTTAACGGAGAGGCAGTTTCTGTAAGCAACACCAGAATGCTGGGGCGAGGACCCAGCAGTGCAATAAAGGGGAGGGACTAGTGGAGGGCCCGTTGTGGCATCCTTGTTGGTCATATGGATAAATGACCATATTGGCGCTGTAGCAGCTATAACTTCAAAACAGAAGTAGCTTTTGGGGGGTCTGTTGTAACTTTGAACAGCTGCTTAGTGACCAATTATTAAGTGAGGACTACCTATAGCTGGGTTGCAGATGAGTTGTTTGGTGATTAGTGGTATGGTAGCAACTATATAGGTAGCAATGTTCCTAAGATCTGGGGCAGAGAACAGCATGTCTTTTGAAATGGGTGGGAAAACATAAGCAATGGTGGATCCTTCCTACTAGGCTGTGATGTTGAATGGCAGTGGATTATTTTTCAAAAATACCCACCAAGGCTGTTGGGAAGGCTCCAAGTGATGCCAGCCTGAGACATAGTCTGCTTCCAAATTACGAACACAGCAAGATGAGAAAGAAAAAGAGCCCTTCTTTGCCTCCCGCCTTCTTATAATTTTTTTAATATTACCAATTGCTATGAAAGCTGTTTGCATATTCCCATCATCACCACTGAGTTCTTCAGCAACTCTCATTTTATCTCCCATTTTAATATCCTGCTGGGTGAAGAAATTAAAGGTAGAATATGAAAAAAAAACATGTTCATATTTCAAGATGTTTGGTTTTCATCTGCTTCTGATATGTGTATGAATATTTTAATCTTTTTTTAATGGCCAACTATCAAGGCTTTCTATTTCACTACATGCTGAGGAAAATATTATATTGATAAATAAGCTTTCAAGGCTATTTCAAAGGTTATTAGTCCTTAGAAAAGATGGATTTTTAACACTGACAATTCATTGTTCATTTTTCCAGACACAAATATTGAAGATGTCAGCCCTTTCTCTGGAGCAGACATAAGTAATTCTTGGCTGGCTGGAGACATTTTGTGAGGGCGGGTAGATTTGATGCTTGCAGAATATACAGAGATCAAGTGGCTGAGGTCATGCCACTCATCTTAGTGTTTTTTTTTGTTTGGAGAAATCTAAGTTTGAGTCTATTTTTAACCAAATTCAGAACTCAGAAGGTGTCTTTTGCATACTCTGGAAGTCAGATTTGGAGTAAAACAACTTCTGAAATTGATAGCTGCCCTAAGCATACCTATGCTGACTGGGTAAAATAAAAACAAAATCCCAAAATAAAATTTTAAACAGTAAAATAAATTCCTGATCAAGGGATCAAGTTTATCTAAAGAGGTGCTTGGGATCCTGATCTATAAATTTGTTTAATCCCTTTGAGACAGAAATTTTCCTGAAAACGTATATGAAGTATAAGGAGTGGAAAATGTACAACTGTTCTTTACCAAAAGTGATTTAGTGAAGGAAGCGGTGCAAGTTTCCAGGGCCAATTGATTAACAGCTGTACAATGAACTCATTCTATTTATTTCAGAATCTGCCTGTAGATGTTAAGAGGATTCAATGTGCAAGTCTCGGAATTATAAGCTTTACCACTAATTTATGTTCATGCTGATGGCCAGATCACCAAGATGTATTTCTTCGGAATTCTAATACTAACTGGCACTGAATCAAAATGAGTTATATCGTTACAATAATAAAAACATAATCCTTTATCCAATCTATTTGAAAAATTATTCCACTCTGTTATAATTGAATTCATAAATTAGCTAGAGACTAGCAAAATTCACATTCCATTTCCAGAGTACCATTATATCTGTTATTAATAGGACTTTATTTAAGAATGCAGCATCAGCAGAGGATAATGCAAATCAAAAACAAATAACAAGAAACAAGCAGCTCCTTTTGTGGTTAATCGGTCATATAGGCTCTCATCCTTTATTCATTTTTTTTCCTCCTAAATTTAAGTGATAGAAATGTTCATTTGTTTAAACTGACAGCACTACATGAATCCATTTCTGGGACAGCAAACCTAAAGACAAAAGATTATTAATGCTGTTAGTACCAGGAGAATGCCAGACCCATACTGCAACTTTTTTAAACATAAAAAAATTAAAATAGGATAAAAAACAAAAACAGAAAGGAAAGCAAACAAAAAACATAAAGAAAAAGATTTACAAGCATTTTAAGAGTGAATAAAATTCAATTAACATTAGATTAGTGCTGCTATCTTACATCCAGTGAGGATTTGGGATCTTTTTAAAACTGAGTCCATCGATAATAATTGACTATAACAAGAAGTACAGTATGTGCATATGTATATCACATTTCTACACTGCCCTTCTCACTTAAGTGACTCTGGGTGGCTTACAATAAAAAAAATACCATAGTATAAAAACAAATAAAAACAAAGTTAAAACAGAATTAAAAACAAAATTTAAAAACAGAGCTAAAAAGTTACAAAGGCAGAAAGACCATTCTCATGTGACCAAACATCCTCAGGGTTGCATATCCCCCTTCAACTTCCAAGCCAATTGGCAAGACCAAGTCTTGACACTTTTTGGAAGGCCAGAAAAATGAGGCTGGTCTCACTTTTGGGGGTAAAGTGTTCCAGAGAAGAAGGCTCTCTTCCTGGATCCCACCAATTGAAATTCTTTTACCAAATTCTTTTTAATCAAATAATGATTGTGAATTATTTGAATTACCAGGATATCTTTCAGCTCTAAGGATTCTTTCATTATTTATCAAACTAAATTTACATATTAAAACCTTATGTTGAGATAGACCCAAACTTCAGACGTAGTAAAAGCCCAGATGTAGAATTATAATCCATGAATACTAGTTTCCAGGCTGACTGAATTCAGGATCAGAAACAAAAAAAAAAAAAGGTAACCTTTTTAAACATCATAATAAGAGCAAAACTTAAGCTGGAGACATGCCAAAGTAGTAAGAAATTTTTTTTTTGCTTTCATACAGGTTTTCCTGTGTTTATGTTATTTTAAGATCAACTGTGATTAGAATGCATAATATTTTTGAGAAGAAGGCTACACAGTCTAGGAGTTTGGGGGATGCATGATCAAGCCTTTTCTTTTACCCCCTTAGAACAGGGATTGGCTATATGGATGGTACCAGATGTTAACTCCGTCCTCTTTTCTCAGGTTCACATCAAATTTCACAAGTTTTAAACCTTACAAAATTTCAGCAACTTTACCCCAGAATTCAATATGGGAATGGTAGAAATGTCACAGGATACCTGTAAGAAACACCAGCCTCAGGAGCCCTAGATTCCTTCATATCCAGATAAAAATTATTAATCATGTAAATGGTGGTGGTGATTGAAATGAGGGGCGAAGTTCAACCTATCCTACCATAGAGGATTCAAAGACAAGTACATGTCTGGCACTGGCTTCAAAGCTCAATTACACATTAAGTTGAATCCCTACGATCTCCAGTTCAAGCTTCTTATAACTAGGAATGATTTCTGACTTACAGCCATTGTAGCAATTGGAAAAAAAGGTTAATATAAATTTGATTTTAATTCTATTTGAGAAGATGGCAACTTTAAGAGTATATTGATATAGCTTTGGACAGTACAAGAGAAAGGAACCATGTGTGCTCTGTCTCATATAGGTTTTCCCTTTATATGAGAATTCATTTATCACTTTTCAATAACAAAAAGGTAAGCGAAGTAGAAATTATTTTCTGCTTAAAATTAAAGCCATATATTTCGCAAGAACTTTTCAAAGACACTGACATGCATTCTTTCCTTTTGTATGTTTTTTTAATTGCAATTGATGGAACTAACAGACCTTAATAAAACCATAAAGAACCAGTCTGATACAGTGATTAAAGCATGAGGCTAGAAACTGGGAGACTGTGAGTTCTAGTCCCATCTTAGGCATGAACCTATATGGGTGACTTAACCAAGCAAGATGGTAACAGCAAGCCACCTCTGCAATCTTACCAAAAAAACTGTCCAAGCAGTTGCCAGGAGTTGGCACTAAACCAAAGGAGGGTGTGTGTGTGTGTGTGTGTGTGTGTGTATGTGTGCACGCGCATCACTAATCCATAATGTAAATGGCAAAATATATACAGCTAACTATGAGGCGGAAATCTAAGACAAAACATCTTTTGGTTTGTTGTTATGTCTGGAATTTAATAATCCCAAAAAAGTGAAATGATGAAGGAATTGAACCTTAGGAAAAGTCTCCAAATATTACATAGTTTCTTTTTAATGTCAGGACATACAGTACAGGTGGTCCTCATTTAGTGATCACAATTGAGACTGGCAAGCCTGTTGATAAGTGAAACAGTTTTTAAGTAAAACCATGAATGTGCTGCTACACACTACATTGCAATTTTGTATTCAATTATAAACAATTTTTAATATTTTAATTGTTTTAAAATATTTAAATGATTATTTTTGAGCCACATATTTCCTTGTGCTTGTGCATCTTGAATATTTTTCCTACATGAAGAACTTTACTGGCTGTTAAATGCCAGTATTACTTGCAGCCCATTTCTCTAATTTATCAAGCTTGTTTTAAATGTTATATTTGTCTTCTATGGTATTCGTATTTCTGGCAGATATTTTGCTACATAAATTTGTGAAGCGCTCTTTCCATCTCTTCATTCATGTTGTTAATAAATATATTTGTGGAGGACCAAGGATTAATTATCAAGGCATCCAAATATCTCTCCCCAATATGAGGAACAAATTGAGCTATCTTTAAGTAATCCATCCCTTTCTTATCTAGACTGCTAATCAACATACCATGCAGCATTTTAACACTCGTTTTACTGAAATCAAGATATATTTTCCTCTATTTTATCCCTTTTGATGTAGGCACAGCTCAGAGGTAGATTAATTGGCTCCAATGAACTTTATGACTTAATTGCAAAGCTTATGCATATACATTTTCATCTCACAAACTCTCCCCTTAAAATAGATCATCAGCATACACCAATCTATATTGCAGGATTTCATGTAATTGAGCATAAAAAGCAAATAGACATGCAATTGCAACATTAGGCTGGGATCCATTTCACTCAGGTTGGGTTGGGTTTTTTTTTTTTGCAATAAATATTAACCACTTCAAGTCCTCACAAAATTACCATCGTTATAAGATTCCTTTTTGTATTTTATTTGCTACTGGATATTGGCACAGGTAGCAATTGGTATAGTGTTCTCTAGAGCAGGGTCCTATTTTTTCTATTATGGATCTCCAGAGGGATGGAAGTCCTTGACTTGTAACAGTTTATTTAGTGACCATTTAAAATTACATGATTTTAAATAGTGACATGATCATTTTTCACACTTTATGACTGTTGCAGCATCCCCATTGTCATGTGATTTACATTTGAATGTGTGACAACTGGTTCATATTTATGACCGCTTACAGAGTCCCAGGGTGTGTGTGTCATGTGACTGTTTTTTTCAACCTAATGGCAAGCAGAGTCCATGGAGGAAGCCACATTCACTTAACAACCGTGTTACTAATTTAACAACTGCAGTGATCCACTTAACAAATGTGGCAAGAAAAGTAATACAATGGGGAGAAAGCTCACTTAACAAATTTCCCACTTAGCAGCATAAATTCTGGGCTCAATTGGGATTGTAAATCGAGAATCACTGTATAATCTCCTCCCCCAAGAAAAAAGTGTTCTAAAAATACCAAAAGTTTTTTGGGGGGGGAAATAATCATAGGTCTGAAAAAATTAAAAGGGAGAACTGAGCCATATTTTATCAGTGCAATTGCAAGGGGGGGTGGAGGGTCAGATATTTTGTGATTCCACATGGAAAGGTTGCATTTCCTCAATATCCAGCATGCTTTTCAAACAAACTGCAATGAATCACAGCCACTGGAGGGAACATGTTCCTATTTACAAACCACAATGAGTATACACTGGGAGGGTGGGAATATCTGTAGATTGCCATAATGAGCTGGCCATAATACTCTGCAAAACAAACACCGTGAGAAAACATTGCTGCCACCTCTACGTGGTGTTCCAGCTAACTTTAGCACTTTGCTGCTAACCTTTAAAGAAATTCTTCCCCAGTCCTATGAAATCTCACTAGGCCTGCCGTGACTCACCAGAAGACGTCAAGAGAATTTATTCTTCTCTTGTGGCAGCCATAAAACTCTCTGAAAGGGCTGAAACGCAATTTTAATTCTTCTCTCTCCCTCTCTCTCTTGCTAGGGCTGTGCAAAGTCTGGAACACTGGCAGCTCTCGGGACATGCAGAGCAGTGGCAAGAAACAAAAGGGAGAGATGAGTGTGCTCAAAAGGATCCCAAGGTTGGCACAAATAAAAGGAGAATGTCTTAATTTCCAAGAAATCCCCCCAAAACAGCCACTGAGGATCCTTGCATGCTCAGAAGTTGAGAGAGATTAGATATACAAAGACTACATGCAGTAACTCCCCTATGTTTCTAGGTTAGACTTGCCCATCTCATTAAATCATAAATTGGTTGGTTTGATTTTGACTTTGTATACAACATGAGTCACCCAACAGTGGTTTATTCAATAAACCCTGGTTAAGTCATGGCCCCTCCCCTTTCTTTCTCTAGTCTTCTTCCTCTCTAGCTTGCCTTGAAATTACATGAAAGAAAGAGGACAGATCTATAAAGGAAATTCTCATATTGCTTAGATAGTTCGTTTTCTACTTCACATGAAGATTCTGTGTGTGTCTCTGGAGATCGAGTGAGAGCAGCCAACTGGAATCAGTGAAGAAAATCTTAGATGTCTACCCAACCACCACCCCACCCTACCCTGCGAAATGCCAAAAGATAGCAAACAAACCCAAAACAAAAGAGTGGCTGCTGGGGTTTAAGGCGAAATATTTTAAAGAGGAACTTTGGAAGGGATCTGATGCTTCTGCCAAAATATGAAAGAAGTGTTATGCCATACATAAACTCCATCTTTTTTGTCGATGTTTGCATGTTACATAAACAAAAAAAGACAGAGCTTGCATTTCATTGGTGAGAACTATCCTAATTTCCTCTGCAGACCTTCTGCTGGTAATGAAGATTCTATAATAAATACAATTCAATGTGTTGCATGTGATTGTAATGGGCAGGTGCGATTATAGTTTATCTTGAGGACTATATGTAGAGGAAGGGGGAGAGGGAAGAGGGGGGAGAGGAGAGGTTTATAGATTTTACCTCTTTAAACCAGGGGTCTCCATCCTTGGCAACTTTAAGACTTGAGGATTTCAACTCCCAGAATTCCTCAGCCAGTTTTGCTGACTGAGGAATTCTGGGACTTGAAGTCCACAAGTCTTAAAGTTGCCAAGGTTGGAGACCAGGGGTGGGTTTCTACTGGTTCTGTCCACCTCTATAGAACCGGTAGCTCTGAAGAACAGCAGACATAGAACCAGTTCTATGTCTGCTGACGTTTTTGCCCACCCGGGCTCTTACCTGATCTTTATTTCCTGATTTTTCAACTTCAGCTGCCAAGCAAGGCACAGCTGCAGTTACAAAAGCAGGAAAAGAGGGCTGTTTCAAAGGCTGCTTCTCTGCACACAACATGCTGATGACGATTTACTGGTGCGTGGCTCGCAGCATGCAGGGAAGGTCGTAAATCCTGAACTGGTAGTTAACCCTGTCATATCCCACCCCTGTTGGAGACCCCTGCTTTAAACTACAGGGGAGTTTCACAACTGTACCATTGCCCATAGGAAAATAACAACAACAACAAAAATCTTCTATGGCTAACTTGCACATCAGCGTGTTTCAGAATAATTTTCCTTACAAACTGACTTGTTTATTCATACAATCCTCTCAGCAAATATTCTACAAGTTAACTGCCTAGGGAAGAACCTTACTTAGGGTGGCCCTCTTGATTTAGATGTAGAAGGCCATCATTTAATCTGTCCAGCAAAATCAATCCAGCCTCTTCAGACAAGGTTTTTGTGTGTGTGTATGAGAGAGAGAGAGAGAGAGAGAGAGAGAGCTTCCCTGATGGATTAATTCACATCCAACTNGACAAGGTTTTTGTGTGTGTGTATGAGAGAGAGAGAGAGAGAGAGAGAGAGAGCTTCCCTGATGGATTAATTCACATCCAACTGTCTTGCTTGACTGTTTCAGGCATCCTACCTGACAACATCATAATGCACTTTCTAGTATGCTACTCTAGTTTGAATTATCCTTCCAAATTGCCTAGTTTTCCTCCAATGTGCTGTAAATCGAGCTGTCAAGAACTGTTTCTTTTGTGCTTGCAGAATACTTCTACAGGAAATATGTGTGTCAAAAAGAGCCAGCCAGGATGATAAGGTCGGGGCTTTTGAACATGTGAGCTTTCGAGCTTTGGCAATTCTCTCCCCCTACTTCCGCATTTTTATCTTGCTTTTCTGTCATCAATGACAATGGGCATTATTTTGAATAATTTGTATAGTCCCATTAATACCGTGCATTTATGAGTAGGAGACAGGGATTTACAAGCTGGTGTTGGGGGTGCCGTTCTTTAACAACTCCAGTAGAGGCATGGATTTACAAGCTGATACAAGGGACCTTTCTTTTAATAACTCCAGTAGTTCACTCATCCCAAGACAGTCTGTTCCAGTTACTGTTAGGAAATGGTTTCTGGTGTCAACTGAAATTGATTACTTTGTTATTTAAATCCCTTCTATCTTGCCGCAGTGCTGGAACAATTTTGAATAATTCTTCACCATCTGCTACATTAGCATTTTAGAAACTTGAAGGGTATCATGGCACCCTGCCATTTTCTTTTCTCCCAAGTTAAATATCCCGGGGTTCCAGTTTGATGTAAGAGTTAAGGCACCAGGCTATAAACCAAAAGACCATGAGTTCATCCCACCTTAGTCACAAAGCCAGCTGGATGATTTTGGGCCAGTCCCCCCACATTCAACCCTAGGAAATAGCAAGGGCCACTCAGAGTCACTTGATAGTGTGATAAACAGCATACAAATTTAATAAATAAACAGTTGCCAAAGCCTTGCCAAGAAAATTGAAGTCTAGACAAGTCACCAGAAATAACCCAGTGCTTTCTACCATTCCTCATACAGTTGTGCTTCAATCCCATTATCATAATGGTTGCTTTCCTAGGGACCTGCTCTGGTTTGTTCATGTCCTTCCTAAAATATGGTGTCCAGAACTACAGAATGTAGAATAATAGCGTTGGAAGAGATCTTGGAGGTCTTCTAGTCCAGCCCCCTGCTCAAGCATGAGATCCTATACTATTTCAGACAAGTGACTGTCCAGTCTCTTCTCAAAAGAACTGGAAGGAATATCTTAGATATAATCATAATACAGAACATTGAGAGAAACCTCTTTTCTGCTTTAACATTTTTTGCTTGCCCATTTCTCTAAATGGGCAAAAGTAAGAAATGCTGAACTTTGGTGTATTTGATGACCAAAACATTAAAAAAAAAAGATCAAGTTAATGATTATTCTAGCAATCTACATACAGGTGAAACTCAAAAAATTAGAATATCGTGTAAAAGTTCACTTATTTCAGTAATGCAACTTAAAAGGTGAAACTAATATATGAGATAGACTCACTACATGCAAAGCAAAGACAGTTCAAGCTGTAATTTGTCATAATTGAGATGATTATGGAATCATCTCATTCTTGTTTTCAGCTTATGAAAACCCCAAATCCACAATTTCAGAAAATTAGAATATTACATGCAATCAATAAAACAAGGATTGTACATAGACCAATATCGGACCTCTGAAAAGTATAAGCATGCCAGATGTACTCAGTACTTGGTTTGGGCCCCTTTTGCAGCAATTACTGCCTCAATGCGGTGTGGCATGGAAGCTATCAGCCTAAGGCACTGCTGAGGTGTTCTGAAGACCAGGAGGCTTCAACAGGGCCTTCAGGTCTTCTGCATTGTTTGGTCTCATGTCTCTCATCTTTCTCTTGGCAATGCCAAGTCAGACGAGTTTGCTGGCCAATCAAGCACAGAAATCCCACGGTCATTGAACCAGGTTTTGGTGCTTTTGGCAGTGTGGGCAGGTGCCAAGTCCTGCTGGAAAATAAAGTCACCATCCCCATAAAGCTCATCTGCGGAAGGAAGCATGAAGTGATCCAAATTTCCTGGTAGACGGCTGAGCTGACTCTGGCCTTAATGAAGCCAGTGGACCAGCACCAGCAGATGATATGGCTCCCCAAATCAATGCAGACTATGGAAACCTCACACTGGACTTCAAGCATCTTGCAGTGTGTGCCTCTCCATTCTTCCTCCAGACTCTGGGTCCTTGGTTTCAAATGAGATGCAAAAGTTGCTCTCATCAGAAAAGAGGACTTTAGACCACTGAGCAACAGACCAGCTCTGTTTTTCTTTAGCCCAGGTAAGATGCTTCTGATGTTGTTGGTTGTTCAGGAGTGCTTGACAAGAGGAATATGACATTTGAAGCCCATGTCCAGGATCCATCTGTGTTGGTGGCTCTTGATGCACTGTCTCCAGTCTCAGTCCACTCCTTTGTGAAAGTCCCCAACACTTTTGAATGGCCTTTTTCTGACAATCCTCTCCAGGCTGCGGTCATCCCTGCTGCTTATACACCTTTTTCTTCCACACTTTTCCCTTTCACATAACTTTCTATTAATGTGCTTTGATACAGCACTTTGGGAACATCCAACTTCTTTTGCAATTACCTTTTTGAGGCCTTCCCTTCTTATGGAGGATATCAGTGATGGTTTTCTGCACAACTGTCAGCTCAGCAATCTTTCCCATGATTGTGATTCCTACTGAACCAGGCTGAGAGCCCATTTAAAGGCTCAAGAACCCTTTGCATGGGATATGGCTTTAGTAACTGATTAGAGTGGGACACTTTGAGCCCACAATATTGAACCTTTTCACAATATTCTAATTTTCTGAGATTGTGGATTTGGGGTTTTCACAAGCTGTTAACCATAATCATTGCAATTATGACAAATCATCTTGCTTTGCATGTAATGAGTCTATCTCATATATTAGTTTCACCTTTTAAGTAGCATTCCTGAAATAAATGAACTTTTGCACAATATTCTACTCTTTTGAGTTTCACTTGTATATTAGAACTTAGGTTGCTAAAAAATTAAAGGCCAGCTAATACAGTAAGCTATAGTGAAACAAACAGAACATATTATACAAAACATAATTACTATATTACCTCAAAATCTAATGAAAGAGCCAAGCACTGGTGCTTTTTTATTCAAATATCAACTACAGATATTAATCACAGTCCACATTTATGATAATTATAAGTACCCTTGAACAGTACCCTTGAACCACAAAATTTAACATGCAGTCTTTATGCTTAAATACAGTTGTATCTGTGATTAATAGTTCCTGAGGAAGGGAAATTGTGTTCCCTCTCAGATTGTATTTCTTTCTCTCTGAGTATATAAGAAAGTGAATGTTTTATTTCATAGACCTTTTGCCTGATCCCAGGAGGGAATTTGTAGTTAAATATTTTATCACAAATTTCTGAAACAACTCCAGTTTCTGAGCTTTTCAGCAATCAGTTTGATCAATGCCTGAGTACTGTTTTAATTAGACCTCAGCTTCACCTCTTTGTTCCATGTTAATAGGATACAGCTATTCTAATTAAGAATTAAAATGCTGATGTTTCTGCTGTTATAGGTATTTCATGTTTCCTCTTTATCACTGGAAATCTAACATTCCAACTAGTATGGTCCAAATTCTTGCAGTGAATTGGCTAATATTCAGCTTGAGCTGAAGCTGACATAGAAATGATTTATCTCAATTTATCCCTGTTAGCAATGCTTCGGTGAGTTTTAAAGGTGGAGGGTGAAGTTGAAACCCCAGCCATGTGGCACAAAGCCACAGCACAACTGTCCCAGCTACAGTTGCCCTCACTAGTGGCGGGATNCTACCAGTTCTGTGGGTGTGGCTTGGTGGGCGTGGCAGGAGTAAAATCTCCAGTCAGAGGTAGTATTTCCAGTTCTCAGGACTACTCAAAATTTCCACTACCTGTTCTCCAGAACTGGTCAGAACATGCTGAATACCATCTCTGGCTCTCACCACCTCTTATGCTGAAACCCCCGCCATGCTGATGCCCCAGCTGACCTTCTCTGTCTTCTTGTTTCTACTCTGCTAACTGCCCTGGCCCTGCGTGAGACAGATGCTGGCCCTGTGGGGTCATCTTCTGCAGATCTTGCCAAAGTAACTATACAATCTGAGGAAGAAAGCCTTGTGCAGCCAGCAGTTGCCTTGTAAAAGCCCACAGCAGCCATGCTCGGTCAACAGTGGGAAAAGGGGACATTGAAGGTCAGCTAGGATGGCAAGGGCTGTGGAATGGAGGGGGGTCAAAAGGGCACAGATGTGGGGAGATAGGATGGTGGAGTTGAAGCCCCACTTTGGTCATAAGTGTAGGCACACTGGCAAACACCCAAATTTTGATCACGTGACTGCAGATGTGCTGCAACAGGCATATCTCAGGGACCAGTCTAAAGTGCAAGCTTGTCACTTTATGCAAGTTGCAAGGCATACAATTTCTCCCAGTTGGAGAAATGCAATATTTAAATCCCTATATGCAATGCAGTCGAAGAAAAGGCAATATATGCAAGATTTCTTTTAACTATAGTTTTTATTAAGTTATAAGTCATTATAAAATGCAAAATCAAATAAGAGGACAGTGAGGGGGAAGGGAAAAGGAGAAAAAAAAGTGAGGAAGGGTAGGGGAAGAAAAAGAAACATTGACTTTCGACTCTCTCTGTTACACAAGTAGAATAAGGCATTAACAACAGATCACAACTTTTTGTTTTACCATAATAGTATGAACCAGTCATTTTTATAAAGATCTGTCAATCTAATCTGTCAAACCGAGAATCAAAGTTTCATTCTTTTCCACATCAAGCACAAAGCTCAGAAGCTGTTTCCATGTGGAAACAAAAGTACTTATATTCTTTCCTTTAAACCAAGTAGTCAATTTTGCCATTTCAGCCAACTCCATCAACTTCTGCAATCCTTCTTCCCTAGTAGGAATCGAAGTCTTCTTCCATTTTTGCACATACAGTAGTGTTCTTTTTCAATGATAGAAAAATCAAAAAGATTAGAATCTCTGTTTGTAGGCTGAAAAGATACAGGCCAACCCCAGATTCCAATAATTGGCTATTTATTTTGTAGTACTAGTTCTAGCATCAACAGAAGATTGACAGGAGGGAAAAAAACCTTGTGGGACATAAGGAAACAACAGCTGTTATCACTAGAAATGAAACCAACCAGCAAAATAAAAGAGTCAGCTGAGTAGGCTGCCTCTGGGGACAAGAGGAGCAGGGACAGAAAGAGAAATTGGAAATTGCTCTGACTTGAACAAACAACCTTGATTTCATATTCAAAGTTGCTGTTTACTTGGGAGCATTATAGAAAATGTGGGTGAAGCTGATAACATTAAATCTACTGGAAGAGACTTTGGGCAGGCAAGAACTGGATTCCTGTTTATTATACGTGTTTAAAACAACAAAAAAAGGAGTATTTATAGGTCAGCTAACCTTTTAATTCTCGCGTGCCGAAAGTGCGCGCCTGTACCCATAATGCACTGCGCACACGACCCCTCGCCCTGTGCGCATATGTGTGGGGAATCAGTCTATTTAAATTGCTTACCCTTTTCCATCACACTCATACCAGGAAAGCAAAGGAATGGATATCTTTAAGTGCCCATTTACAGTAAGCATTTTTAACCACTTGTAGGGCTTTAAAAGAAAAGAAAAGTAGACTCATTTGATGAATGGGTAAAAAGCAGCTAAACTATCAATTGAACCAACATTGTATGGTTTAGATCGGATGTTTATAATACTGCAAAAAGTGAGGAAATGAAAACATATTGGAGGACAAAGAACATAGTGTAACTTCTATTGTTTTAATTTTTTTTCATTCATACAATTTTGCAAGTTAAGTTTGCACTCCCCCACGTATAATGGATATGCTGCATAAACTTTAATAGAGATGGAGTGAAAATGTGAAATCCCAGCTTTGGGCTGTTGTATAGAAGCAGAGTGGAAGGACAAATCCGGTTTGAGTTCCTTTGGCGACAGACAGAAAGCCGCTATCGTGCGTGGTTTTGGTCTGGGCTCACCGTGAGTGCCCCGAGCTGGCTGGTTTCGAGGCGAAGCCACCCCGTAGAGGTGGTGAAGAGGGGGGAGACTGCCAACAGGGTTGAGGAGAGCCACATCTCTCCTCCTCAGTTGGCCATTACTCCCTTTCCCGAAGGTGGTTGCAGCGGTGGTCAGAAATGGCCACCACAAAGAAGAACTTGACCGGAAAAGAATGTACAGGAGGAAGATAAGAAGAGAAAGCTTTGGCTGACCGGGTCAAATTGCAAAAGCAACAACTAAGGTACCCTGGAATTTAAACTTACAAAAAAAGAACATTGCTCCCAAAGAAGAATTGGAAGCAGTGAAGGAAAGTGAAAAGGGAAAGATTTGGTTTTTTTTTTTTTCTTCTCTCCCTTTCC
>BHFT01036269.1:0-16723 GCA_004320025.1 Laticauda laticaudata | reverse complement strand
CCCCCCCCCCCGGGCCTGTAATTTTATACAGCGCTTTTTATGTCTGCGGAGTGCTAGACAGGTTGGCCACCTTCCCAAAAGCTGTTGAAAGCTTCTTCCGCAAATCTCTGCATCTTTTATACGGCAGTTTTCAACTTGATGGACAAATAGAACTCTTGAAAAACTGGCAGCTTCCAAGGAAGGTTGTCTCTCATAAAGGAATAAGAGCAGAATAACAGAGTTAGAAGGGACCTGGAAGGTCTTCTAGCCCAACCCCCTGCTTAGGTAGGAAATCCTATCGCATTTCGGACAAACGGTTACCCCATCTCTTCTTTAAAACTTCCAGTGTTGGAGCGTTCACAATTTCTGGTGGCAAGTTGTTCCACTGGTTCAATGTTCTCAGCGTCAGGAAGTTTCTCCTTAGTTCCTCTCTCCTTGATTAGTTTCCATCCATTGCTTCTTGTCCTGCCCTAACAGAATCTTTCCAGCTCAGGGTGGATCTGTGTGGTCCTTGGTCAGGGGTGGTAATTCTACCGGTTCGGCCTGGTTCCGCCAAACTGGTATCTCTGAGGATCATCTGTGAGCAAACCGGTTTGCTCCGACAATCAGGTGCTGGGCCCTCCCGCTTACCCTGGCTCTATTCTGATCCTTATTCCCTGCTTTTCGACCTCCACTGCTTCGCGTGGCACAGCCGATTGCCGCGTACCAGCTATTTTACACACAGGGCTTGCCATAGATGAGTTGCAAATACTGTGCCTGCACAAAGCGCGTGCTTGGGGCGCACATGCTCAAAGCATGCGCTCACACCGAACCGGTAGGAAACATTTTTGAAACCCACCACTGTCCTTGGTGCTCTCTGAGCATGGTGGTTTGTTCTTTTGGCTTTTTTTTTTGCAGAAATTTCATTATCTAACTAGGAAACATTATCAGGTCTGGAAGGAAATAGGGTTTGCAGAATGGAGGAGGAGGAGGAGGAGGACTGTGGGGCCCTTGATGGTCTCTGAGCTTGGTTGTTTTCTTGCTGATTTTTCATTATCCAACTTAGCACACACATCAGTGTTAGAAGGGAGTGGGGTTTGCAGAATGGAGGAGGAGTGTGGGATCCTTTGTGGTCTCTGAACTTGATTGTTTTCTTGCATACATGTCATGACCCAACTAGGAAACATCATCAGTGCTAGAAGGGTTTGCGAGGAGGAGGAGGAGGAAGAGGAAGAGAAGAAGAAAGGAGGAGGAGGAGGAAGAGGAGGAGGAGGGAGAGGAAGAGGAGGAAGAGGAAGAGGACAAAGACTGTGGGATCTTTGAGCTTGGTTGTTTCCAATGTTTCTTTTTTTTATAAATACATTATTGATTACAAGATTAAAACGTTGGGCATGGTGTGGTCGTCCTGGCCATCATTTTTGCCATACATACTAAAGTATATGATACATACCTTATATATATTTATACAGTTAACTTAGATCCATTGTATTATCCGTCATGTTCCATTGTACTTATTCACATAATTTCAATTATCCATTCTACAAATCCTAATCATTTTCTATGTTCTGGGTCCCTCCTTTCTGTTCCCAACATTGGTTAAAAAAAAAAAAATCCATACCTTGTAATATTCTGTCTCATCTTTATTTTTCAATTCCATAGTCCGTGTATCCATTTCAGCACACATCAGTATTTTCTTTATCACCTCACCTTCATCAGGGATTTCTGTTTTACCATGGTGGAGCAAAAACCATTCATTACCTAACTAGGCAACATAAACAAAGCTAGAAGGAGGTGGGATTTACTTTTTGTTTATATACAAATGGCTAGCTGTCAGGGTTGGTGGGAGTGTTCTTGGTGTTTCAACTGCCAATTAAGCAGATATTAAAATCAAGATTAATGCTGGACCAACAATCTAACAGTGAAACTTATCCCAGTCAAGAAGCTACCAATTCAGTAAACATCAGCCTAAACAAGGAGCCATCAAGAACACTCCCTGCAACCCTGACAAATTGCAAAGCCACTATTATATAAACAAAGAATAAATCCCATCCCTTCCAGCACTGAGGATGTTGCCTAGCTGGGTCATGAAAGGTCGCCAAGAAAATCAACAAGTTCAGAAACCATCAAGGACCCTACAAGGTAATAGATAACAGATAATCAGAGTTGGAAGGGACCTTGTAGGTCATCTAGTCCAACCCCCTGCCCAAGCAGGAGACCCGAAACCATTTTTGACAGATGGCAGTCCAGTCTCTTTTTCAAAGCCTCCAGAGATGAAGCTCCCACAACTTCTGAGGGAAACTTCTGTTCCATGGGATGGTTGTTCTCACTGTCAGAAAGTTCCTCCTTATTTCCAGGTGAAATCTCTCCTTTTTCAGTTTCCATCCATTATTCCTTGTCTGGCCTTCGGGTGACTAGCCAAGCCCAGTTCCTGCAACCCTTCTTCGTATATTTTAGCCTCCAGTCTCCTCATCATCCTGGGTTTTTTTTTCTAGAGTCTCTACATCTTTTTCATAGCGCGGTGACCAAAACTGGATGCAGTACTCTATGTGTGGTCTTACTAAGGCTTTATAGAGTAGTATTAGTACCTCCCTTGATCTTGATAGTATCTCTCTGTTAATGCAAATTAGAATTGCATTGGCTTTTTTGGCTGCTGCTACAAACTGCTGGCTCATACTTAGTTGGTTGTCCACTAAGATTCCAAGATCCCTCTCCCAGTTCCTGCTATTGAGCCTGGTTTCACCCAGTCTATATGGGTGCTTCTAGTTTTTCTTGCCTAAGTGTAGGACTTTACTTTTCTCTACACTGAATTTCATTTTGTTAAATATGGCCCAGTGTTCTAGTCTTGCCAAAATCCATCTGGATCTTGAGCCTATCTTCTTGGGTGTTAGCTATTCCTGCCTGCTTAGTGTCATCCGCAAATTATAAGTTATTTCTAGGCCACAGAGAATCTGGGACTGACCATAAGGGTGAGAAAAGGGGCCTTAGGATCACCCAGCAAAGCCATTCATCCCAGCCAAGGCAGTGATGTTTCTAGCATGAATCTTGGTCCCTTCCTTTCTTACTTTCTCTCCTTGAAAATCTTTCTTCATCCTGCCTTGTCCTTCTGACCCCTCCACCAGCCCAGTGATCCCCCCCACTATTTCAAAGCCAAACCTTTCCATCTCTTTCCCCTGATTTTGTTCTGAAGAAACCTCCCAAAAAATCTACTTTTTCCACCTTGAAAAGGAATGACTTGGAAAGCAGCCGAGTGCCAGAAATAACGCTTGAAAAAGTTCCCCGTTTCAGAACATAATTTGTTTCCATCCTTTGGCTTACTAGAAGAAGAAGAAGAAGAAGAAGAAGAAGAAGAAGAAGAAGAAGAAGAAGAAGAAGGAGAAGGAGAAGGAGAAGGAGAAGGAGAAGGAGAAGGAGAAGGAGAAGGAGAAGAAGAAGAAGAAGAAGAAGAAGAAGAAGAAGAAGAATTATTGAAAAGTTCCTTCCAAACTATTTCCTGATGCCTCCATGTCTCACGAACTAAATCCCAGGAGCAAATCAAAGCCAAGTTTTGGTGCCACCAAGATAGTTTGGATTAAAAAACGTACTTTTTCAGTGCCTTCTTTGGCTTTCGGGCGATTGCTGTCCATGCCTGCGCTGGTTGGGAAGACTCTGGAGCATTGCCTTGTACCTAGGTCACTTCCAACACTTGACTTCCAACTCTCCTTCAGCCCCTGCTCCTCTCCTCTCCAAATCCCTTTACCCTGAAAAATAAAATGCACGAGTATACGTCTGTTTTGTTTTCATTTAAAAACCCCCACCTGCCTCGAAAAGGACTTTTCTACCTGGAGGTGTTTCTTAGAAATGGGTCTTAACAGCACCCAGCCGAGCATTTTTTCGAAAAGCATCACTCTGTGAAACATTTTTTTTCTTCTGCAGGGAGAAATAGGTCAAGGCAAGGCCTCTTCCCCTGCTGGTTTGGAAAACTGCTTCGGTGTTCAGCATGATATCAGCATTTTCTTTCTTGCGGTAGAGGTTACAATAGTGTGGACCATTAAGGAAGGGGCTGGATGAAGAGTCGAGCATTCTGGCTTCATCCACAGAAGCTCAGAAGACTTTGGACCAATGCCTCCATGGTGGGCTCCTTGTTGCCCTCTGAGCTTTGTTATTTTGTTCCGGACGTCTCATTACCCAACTAGCTAATGCCATCAGTGATAGAAGGGAGTAGAATTCGCTCTCATTTTATATGGCTTGCCCTCTCAGTGTTGTTGGGAATATTTTTTGCTTCTTGGTGGTTCCTTGATTAGGCTGTTAGGTAAGCCGTTTGTATGTAAACTGAAAGCGACCATTCTAGCACTGATGATGCTACCTGGTCAGGTAATGAAATGCCTGAAAGAAACAAAACCAGCTCAGAGAGCACCAAGGACCCCACAGTCCTCCTCCTCCTCCTCCTCCTCCTCCTCCTTCTCCTCCTCCTCTTCCTCCTCCTACTCCTACTCCTCCTCCTCCTCCTCCTCCTCCTCCTCCNCTCCTCTTCCTCCTCCTACTCCTACTCCTCCTCCTCCTCCTCCTCCTCCTCCTCCTCTCCATAAACCCCATTCCCTTTTAGCACTGATGATGTTACCTAGTTGGGTCATGAAATGTCTTCAAGAAAACCATCGTTCAGAGAGCACCAAGGAGCTCACAATTCTCTTCCTCCTCCTCCTCCTCCATGCAATCCCCTCCCTTCTAGTCCTGATGATGTTCCCTATTTGGGTCATGAAACATCTGCAAGACAACCACCCAGTTCAGAGAGCCCCAAGTTCAACCCTGAGCTACAAATAGTCTCTTCCATTGGTCTCCATCTCTCTTTCGTCACCTAGCCCTACTTCACAAGGGCCTATTTACCGAAGAAAATGGGGAGGCAGGAATACAGCATGAGGAAGGAATTTGAGGAAGGAAAGTGAGATAGGACTCCAAGAAATCATTAAAGTAAAACTGCCCTTTGTGTTTAAAAGGTGCCTCCCCAGATGGACCTGGATGGTTCCTCCATCAAATCTACAGGAGGATCTCAATCGATGCCACCCTGCTCTGGATTCTCGGCGGGTCCCAATCTATACTTCTTGCTCTGCTTCCAAAGGTCCCCGATGGTGAAGAGAGGAGCTGGCTTGACACCCCAGTCAAGGAGTGGTATTCAGCCGGTTTGGACCGGTTCAGATAAACCGGATGTTAAATTTACATCTGGTTCACTGAACCGGTAGTTTAAACCAACCAGCTGGCCCTGCCCACCCCATCCCTCCCAGGAGTCTCCACATGGCTCATTTTGGATGGAGGCAAGTGCCAGGTTTGCACGGAGGCTCTGGGAGGGGGGAAAATGGGCCAAACCAGAAGTTCCGGAAGTCCAGAAACGGGCGTGTTTCCAGCTTTCAGAGGCCCTTGGAGGCTGTTATTGCCCTCCCAGAGGCCCGAGGGAAGCCTCTGGGGCCTGGGGAAGGCGAAAAACGGCTGAACCAGAAATTCCAGTAGGCCACGTCCACCATGGTTACGCCCATCCAGCAACCAGGCAGCGTACCAGTTGCTGGGATTTTTGAATCTCGCCCCCGGCCCTAGTCCAAAGGAAAAGAAAGAGCCAGCTCATGGAGAGAGAGAGAGAGAGGGAGGGAAGGGGAGACAGAGAGAGAGCAGGGTGTGCCCATCTTCTCTTTAAAAGAACCGAGAAAATTGCCCAAATTCCTGTCAGCCGGCGGCCATCCTTCTTTGAGAAAGCATTCTGAGACAAACCCGAAAGTTAAATTTACATTTTTTAAAATTTAGTTTTCATTTAAATCTGATTATCATTTCGGGTGGGTAAGACGATCGCTCCCCAGCCTTGGATTTCCTCATTTGATCCTCCCGTCAATTAAAACTCCTCGTGTGCAAACTCGCATTCCAGAGGAGGAACGTTTTACCAGCAGCCCCCCTCCCCGCTCTCTTCCAAAACTGGCCCATGCAAGAAGTTTCCCCTTCTGGAAAAGTCACAAAGCACCCCTGGATCGACCCTTATCTGAAGAAGGAGGCAGGAGGAAAGGCTGGCGGGTGGGTGGGTTAGGGGCTCCTTTCCATATCCCATTCCTGGCTTGATGACTTTTGCAAACCTCTAGTTCAAAGTTGCCCCAGGAGAGGAACATTAAACTATGCCAGCAATGTCTCCCTGAATCCAAGGCCATCCAAACTTCGAGGAACAGGTCAAGCCTTTAAGCCATCCGACTCCGGATCTTGTCAGAGAGGCAGCCTGCCTTCCTGCCTCCCGGCCTTTCGAGCCGTCCTTGAAAAATTAAGTCTTTGAACTGAGACACTTTGTTCCTTGGATCCTTGCAAAAACTCAGGAGACGAGGAAGAGAAGCTGGCTTACTCAGGTAGCCTTCGACGTACGACTACAATGGAAGCCCCAGATTTCCATTGCTAAGCAAGACGGCTGTTAAGTGAATTTTGCCCCATTGTACGACCTTCCTTGCCACGGTTCTTGAGCGAATCACTGCAGTTTGTTCTCCAGGCCACCCGTCTGGCCAACTTGCAAGATTGGTTTTTCTCACCATGGGACATGGATACATCTGAACGAGACTGTGTTGTTTCTCCGTATCATCTAATACAAATGTTATTTTGTATTTATTTTGTCATGTTTATCTGGAGACTAAAACATACGATGAACCTCCAATATTTGAGGGGCTGCCACAGAGAGGAGAAGGAGGTCATAAGTTCGGTTCTCCCTATTTCTTGTTTTCCCAATTTGTCATATTTCCATATTCATTTTTTTAAAAGTCAGAACAAAACTTTTACATGTTCACTTGACCTAATGTATACACTTTTTGCAATACTTTCACCAGCAAGATGTGCTTGACAAACAAACACACCTACAGGAACTGGGCCTGGCTAGTCGAGTGAAGAAAAGGACCAGGGGAGACAGGAGAGCATCTTCCAATATTTGAGGGGCTGCCCCAGAGAGCAGGAAGGGGTCAAGCAATTTTCCAAGGCACCTGAAGGCCAGACATGGAATAATGGATGGAAGCTGAACAAGGAGAGATTCAAAGGAGGAACTTTCTGACAGTGAGAACAATCCACCAATGGAAGTTGCCTTCAGACGTTGTGGGAGCTCCATCACAGGAAGAAGAGACTGGATTTCCAACTGTCAGAAATGGTGTAGGGTCTCCTGCTTGGGAAGGGGGTTGGACTAGATGACCTACAAGGTCCCTTCCAACTTGGGGCTTCCCTACAGAAGATATTCTGTGTGTGAATGTGGAGAAGAGCAACCCATCTCACACCTGCCGTGGTGCCTAAAATGTCCTTCAACAGATATGGAGGAAGGAGACCTCAGGCTGAGGAAAGAGAATCCCGTCCACATGTCAAATATAATTTACTTTTAATCCTACTTATTTTACATACTTTTTACACCTGCTATGACCTATTTTGTACTCATTTTGCCTGTTTGGAGTCTGTGAACACCAGCTGGCATAGTCCCAGATCTCGACCCACTAGGACTGGGCTTCAAAAATTTTAGCCAAGGGTTCTCTGCCCAGTTGCTGGGTGGGTGTGGCCATGGTGGGCATGGCCTTGTCAGCCTCCTGTACCATGGCTGGGGGGGGGGGTTGCCCTCTCTGGGCTCCAGAGGCTTTCCTCGAACCTCCAGGAGACCAAAAACAGTCTCCCTGGACTCCAGAGGCGCTCTGGAAGCTGGAAATGGGCCTGTTTCTGGCCTTCCTGAACTTCCAGGAGGCCCATTTTTCACCTTCCTTGAGCCTCTGTGTATGCCCTGCACTTATCTGCATCCAAAACGGGCCAGGTGGGGACTCCTGGGAGGGGCGGGGCAAGGTGGGCGGGGGCCAGCCAGGAGTGGAATTTGGGGGCTCTCCAAACCATACAGAATCCCAGCAAGGGGCTCTCCTGAACCCCTGTGAACCCCCAGCAGCCCTCCTCAGATAGCCTGGATGGATCCATGCCACAATGGGCTCTAGGGGGACATAATCAACTCCTGAATTGGACCCGGAAGCAAATTGATAACAAATGCAGCTCCCATATCAGTGGTGTTGTATAAAAGGATAATAAGAAAATAATAGAGCTGGAAGGGACTTTGGAGTTCTTCTAGTCCAACTCCCTGCCAGAGCAGAAGATGCTATACCATTTCAGACAAATGGACATCCAACCTCGTTTCTTGAAAGCCTCCAGACTGAGCACCTACCACTTCTGAAGGCAAGCTGTTCCACCAATTAATTGTTCTGTTAGGAAGTTTCTCCTTAATTCCAGGTTGCCTCTCTCCTTGAGTATTTTACATCCGTTGCTTCCTGTCTTGCCTTCTTGGTGCTTTGGAGAATAAGAGGACCCGCTCTTCTTTGTGGCAGCCCCTCAAATAGTGTGAGACTGCTATCATGTTACCCCAGTCCTCCTTTTCTCTAGACTGACTAGCCATACTCAGTTCCTGCAACCGTTCTTCATATGGTGACTCAGTCCCAGCAACATTTTTGGTTTAACCTACACCTGTCACATGTCACCTTGGGGGGGGGGGGGTCTCCAAAACTGTCCATACCNGGGGGGGGGGGTGTCTCCAAAACTGTCCATACCATTGAATTCTGCACCAGGTGTGGCTTCTGAATACTCCATAGTAGAGTAGTCCCATGGAGAGTGCATTGCAGTCATGCAACAGAAAGATAACCAGGTCATGAGGGATTGAGTGCATTCAAGTTCACCCACATGGCTTGTGTCTGGGATATAAACTTCACTCGTCATAAAGTTGCCAAGTTTGGGACACTTGATTTAGTAGCTCATTCTGGCAAGAATCTGTCTACGGGTACAGAGCAATAATGACAGTCAGTTTTAGGCCCGGCATTTACCTTCTGGCTCCCTCCTTGGAATCTTTGTCAGTCTTGGAAGAGGGGTGGGCTCCTTGGCCCACCATGGAGGCACTTCCCTGGGAGAAAAAGATGGCATCTTCCACATGATTCCAGCACTGGAATTGTGAGAAACGTCTTCTGGTTCTGTGGAAGGAAAATTCCTGGGATTGAGGAGGTTGCTGATGGGTTGTCTTACATTGCAAAGCTTTTGCTAAGCAACCTTACAAACTGGAGCAATCCAGCCTGACTTTTTGGGAGCATCTGGGAGCAAGCTGTGGACAACCCAATCCAGGGAGGAATGCTCCAAGTTCATGAACCAATGGGAGGCACAGCTGCAAAGAAGGATGAGGGATGGGAAATCTGGCCATGATCGTTTCTCTCACATACGTCCAGGAAGAACTGACACATTTCTGATTGCCCAACCAAGCCTAATGCTCTTCACCATAATCTGTGTGGAAACCAACAGCGATCTGACTCATGACTGAGAAGATTCATTGTCTCTAGTTTGGCAGTGGATGATGGGAATCGCAGACCAATACAAGTTGAACTCTTGAACTCTTCTTTGAGTCATTGGTTCCCCTCTCCTCTTCTTGGGAATAGGGCCTCTGTGGTCGTCATGGAATCTGTCTCAATGGAGTTCCAACCTTTGCTGTTCTTCAGAATGTCCCTAGGAGCCCCATGTGATGTTCTTAGAATAGAATAGAATTTTTTATTGGCCAAGTGTGATTGGGGATGCACAAGGAATTTGTCTTGGTGCAAATGCTCTCAGTGTACATTAAAAAAAAAAGAGACATTCGCAAGAATCATAAGGTACAGCACTTAACGATAGTCATAGGGTACAATAAGCAATCAAATACTAGGAAACAGTCAATAAAAAATCGTTAGGATACAAGCAGCAAGGTTACAGTCATACAGTCATAAGTGGAAGAAGATGGGTGAAAGGAAGGATGGGAGAATTAATAGTAATAGTAATAGTAACACAGACTTAATAAATAGTTGGACAGTGTTGAGGGAATTATTTGTTCAGCAGAGTGATGGCGTTGGGGAAAAACTGTCCTAAATGTGTCGAGTTGTTCTGTTGTGCAGTGCTCTATATAGCATCATTTTGAGGGTGGAGTTGAAACACTTATGTCTGGGATGTGAGGGGTCTGTAAGAGAATTTTCTCTTTTTGACTCGTGCAGGATACAGTCCTCAGTGGAAGGCAGGTGGGTTGCAATTGTTTTTTCTGCACTCCTAATTATCCTGTGAAGTCTGTGTCTGCCCTGTTGGGTTGCAGAACCAAACCAGATGGTTATAGAGGTGCAGATGACAGGCTCCAATCATTCCTCTGTAGAACTAGATCAGCAGCTCCTTGAGATGTTCTTCTCAAGGGTGGATGTTTCCAGCTCCTTCAGCTTCCTTTCCACTCTTCTCACCCTCCTTATTGCTTCTTTGCTGAGCCTATTCTGGTGTTGGGGGATTTTTTCTTAAAAACGGGTGTGCCTCTTCAAAATGTTCCTGTCCTTTGAAGTTTTCTTCAAATGGTTTCAAACAATCAATCCCATGCCTTTCTTGGAATTTGGTTCCAGGATTTGAAAGGACCAATGTTTGTCACTGGGCAAAGGAGGACAGACTGATTGAGCTGATGTGCTTCTCCCCAAAGTCTGTGTGTGTGTGCTTTTTTTTTTTTTTTTTTAAGGAGAACCTTAAAAGCTGCAAGGGATTTTCACACTGAGCTCTTCTACCTCAAACCTCCTTTCCATCTCTCCTGCAAACTCTGAAATTGTTTCCTAGCTCAGAATATGGTAAAAAAAAAAAAAAAAAGACAAGATGGTGAAATGCAACAGTGTGGTCAAAGCCCTTGTCCATCTTTTGATGTGACAAGTGAAACTTCAATAACACGATCATTGCCATCATTTGAATGTTGGGACTGTACCAATGACTATTATTAAATGTTGTGCCTTATGATTTTTACTCTCAATGAATGTATCTTTTTCTTGTATGAACATTGAGAGAATTTGCACCAAGACAAATTCCTTGGTTGTCCAATCACCATTTGGCCAATAAAGAATTCTAATTCTATTCTATTCTATTCTATTCTATTCTATTCTATATTCTGTTCTATTCCTGTGATGGAATATGATCAGCTAGATTCCAGAGGACTAAGTATAACAGAATAACAGAATTGGATGGTACCTTGGAGGTCTTCTACTCCAACCCCCTGCACAAGCAGGAAACTCTATACCGGGAGTGTCAAACTCACATCGTCATGGTGGTATCACAAGACGTATTGGGACTTTGTTAAACTGGGCATGGGCATGGCCAGCACATGACACATAAGGCCCATGGGCCGGGAGTTTGACAGCCCCTTCTCTATACCATTTCAGATATAGAAATGTCCAATCTCTTCTTTAAAACCCTCCGGTGATGGAGCACCCACAACCTCTGAAGCAAGACCTTCCATTGGTTAATTGCTTCAGCTATCAGGAAATTCCTCCCTAGTTCCAGGTTGCTTCTTTCCCTGATTCGTTTTCATCCACTACTTCTTGCTCTGCCTTCAGGTGCTTTGGGGCAGCAAATATTGGAACACTGCTATTATGTCATCCCCACCAGCAGTGGGATCCTACCTGTTCCACTACCGGTTCATTGATCGTGCATGTATGCAGGCGCACCTAATGCACGCATACCTAACATGCACGCCCACCTGAGGCCTGCAGCACCAATCAGCTGAGAAGATAAAGAAGAGAAAAGCGCAGGGGCTGGTGGGAAGGCCGATCCTGTGCTTTCCTCTTCTTTCTCCTCTCAGCTGATTTGTCACATGATTTTTTTTCCTCCTGTCAGCTGATCACTGGAGGCTTTTTTTTTTTTTTTTNCAAGGTTATTCTGCATGTTGTATTAAGAAATTCCAGTTGCAGTTAATTGGTTCTAGTGATTTATGAAGTGTAGAAGTGGGAGGAGAGAAGGGAGGAGAGAAGGTGAATTCTGTGTAACGTGTGAAAATAATTTCAGTTTGGGAAATTGCCTTAGACATACCAGATCTGTTTCTAAATAAATCAATTGGAGAGAAAATGTCTTGGAGTGATTGATATCATGGATACTTTCTGGATGCCTTACACCTTCTCTTCATCAGACTAGACATAACCAATTCCTGCAACCATTCTTCCATAAGAGACAACTCAGGGTATTTTGTGTGAGAGAAAGAGGATGAAGTCAGCTCCTCCCTAATAATTCCCAGGGTAAACGACAGATGCGGATAGCAGAGGATTCAGTTTGGCAAGATTCTGTCTGTAGGTGTAAAAACAATTTTAAAAACTCAGCTTGGAAGAATCATTGTCATTTTTGGTTTTCAAGCTTGACAACATGCCACCTTGTTGTTTTCGATTCCTAGAGACCACATAGATAGATCTTCTTCATAAGACTGGATAGTCATCTGTCAGGGATACTCCAGTGCAGGGTTTCCCAAACTTGGCAACTTTCAAACACATGGACTTCAACTCCCAGAATTCCACAGACAGCTATACTATCCCAGCTATTCCGGGAATTTGAGTCCACAAGTCTTAAAGTTGCCATGGTTGGGACATCTGATTTAGTGCATCATTCTGGCAAGATTCTGTCTACAGGTATAGAGCAATAAAGACATCTACTTTGAAGAAGCACCAGTGTTGTTCTTGGTTTGGGGCCTGTTAGTGCCTTCCGGACCCTGGCCGAGAATCTTTGTAGATTTTGGGAAAGGGATGGGCTCCTTGGCCCACCAGGCACTGGCATTTGTCTGGGAGAAAAAGATGGCATCGCCTATACGATTCCAGCACTGGGATCCGGAAGTGAGGTTGGATAATGGCTCATTGAGGAATCTTCTCCAACTCATTTCCCAGATTCTTTATAAGCCAAGAAGGTTTGTTTTCCCACACATGGATCTGTTTGTCTCATTCCAATGCATTTTTCCAAAACCCTGGCAAAACAAGTAATCCCTGAGGAAAAAAATTCTGGGGTTGATGATGCCCGTCCTTCCTGTTGTCCCATAACTTTTCTCAGAAGGAGAGTTCTACCCCCTTTTTTGCAGTCATACGGAGGGCATAAAAAATGTCACAATGTCCTGAAAGCAACTAAGGCATGGCAACAGGCCCGCCTTCTTCCCAAAAACCAAATGACTGAAGGAGAATGTCTGTTTACCATCTGCCGGCAAGGGGGTGTCACACAGGAGAATTGGCTAGGACAGGATCCGCCCTGCCGCAAAGACGTTTTTTGTTGGAAATCTGCTTGGAAACCAACATGGTCTGGATTCTGGATTACTGGAATCTTTCTCAAAAGGCAGGTGGAGAAATGTCCTCTCTTTCAGGAGGTCTCTCTGAGGCCTTATCTGCAGAGCTTCCTCAAACACCATGGGACGATGGCAGGGATGGGCTTCCAAAATGTTAGCAAAGGGTTCTCTGCCCAGTTGCTGGATGGACGTGGCCATGGTGGGCGTGGTCTAGTCGGCCTCCTGCACTACAGCTGGGGTGTCTGTGTGTTTTTGCCCTCTCCAGGCTCCGAAGGGTTTTCTTGAGCCTCCAGGAGGGTGAAAATGGCCTCCCCAGGCTCAGGAGGCTCTCTGGAAGCTGGAAATGGGCCTTCCCAAAATTTTTTTTTTTCACTCTCCTCAAGCCTCCACACAGGCCCTACACTTACCTGCATCCAAAATGGGCGTGAGGACTCCTAGGAGGGGAGGGGAGGGTGGGGCCAGCCAGGAGTGGGATTTGGGGGTTCTCTGAACTGTGCAGAATCTTAGCTAGGGGTTCTCTCAAACCTGTGCAAACCCTTAGGAGCACACCCCTGGACGATGGTAGCCCCTGGCCAATTTGGACTTTTGGAGAGCTGAGTTCAACTTTTTCCATCCATCTGGCTGTTGAACTCTGGGAGGGATGGCCTTGCTTTTGAGTAAGAAAGTGAGTGAATGAGGATCCCCTGCTTGATGTAGCCAGTGAAATGTTTGTAGAAGAAGACGGATCTTCTTTCCGAATGCAGGTGAGCGTATTCCCCTCCAGCTTGGAGAAAGTGTTAAGGCAGAGGCAGAATTTCTCACCCTTTGCCAAATTTGGCCAGCCTTTGCTTCTTTCCATCTCCAAGTCCTTCTGTCCTAGCGGTCCCTTATTCTGGATGGGACCAATGGGAAAGGCTGACTTCCTTCAGCTGGCATTGATGAAGATCAGTGGTCCATTCAAGTGGGCTCTTCTTCTAATAGGAGATACAGGTGACACTCAGAAGAAAGGACAGGTCCCAATAGGTGTTATAACAGCTGATGTCGTCCCATGGAAATTAACACACACAAACACAAACACCCCGAGAGGAAAATCCCTGATACTCTCAATCTGTTTGGAAGTGTAAGATCTGGGATATAATAGAGAATCTGCAAACAGACCTTTCATTGGAGTTCTTTCTCCTGCCTTCTCCTGTGGTCCTTCTGCTTCTTTTCATGTTTGGTCCTCACTCTTAGGAAATGGACCAACCACAGCTATGGAGGCCCATCCAGTGCGGTCGCTCAAAGATGCAGAAGAGGATAACAGAATAACAGAACAGCAGAGTTGGAAGGGACCTTGGAGGTCTTCTAGTCCAACCCCCCTGCTCAAGCAGGAGATCATTTCAGACAAGCGACTGTCCAGTCTCTTCTTAAAAGCCTCCAGTGATGAAGCACCTACAACTTCTGGAGACAAGACATTCCACTCAGTGGTGGGATTCAAATTGTTTTATCGCTGGATCTGTGGGCATGGCTTGGTGGGCGTGTTTTGCACATGCGCAGAGGGTTCCCTACTAACCTTCTCTTGCAAGCCTGCATTCTCCCTCTGTGTTCAACACGCAGCAATTCGCTGTGCTGCATGAAGCAGCTGAGCTTCAAAGCAGGGAATAAGGGCCAGCATAGAAGTGCAGGGTAGTGGGAGGGGCCGCAGCTGATTATCCGGAGTAAACCAGTTCACTCAAAGATGATCCTTGGAGCTACTGGTTTGGGCGAACTGGGCCAAACCGGGGTAGAATACATGCCACTGATTCCACTTGATTAATTGTCCTCACTATTAGGAAATTTCTTCCAACAGTGAGAAGTCAAAGGCGAGAAGTGAAGACACCTAGGGGTGGGATTTGCTACCATTTCACACTATTCAGGTAGAACCGTTGTTAACATCCTAAGCAAGTTCGGAAGAACCAGTTGCTTAGAAGAAATTACTGCCTAATCCTGTAAGGAAGGCAGGAAGGAAACACGATTCTGGTGTTGCATTACAGAAACTGCCTCCGCCGTTTAACTTATTACATTTTTGGTAGGGACTAGATTCCTGTGTCAGGAACCTCTCTGGCTCTGGAATTTTTTTCCCTTCCTTTGCTGGTACTTTGCTTGTGTGGAGTGACCATTCAAAGTTACAATGGCACTGAAGAAAGTGACCTATGACCATTTTTCACACTTACGACTGTTGCAGCATCCCCACAGTCATGGGAGGCTAGGCGAGGAGATGCGTGCCTCGATGTGAGTGCTATTGAGTTGGCCACACCCAGCCAATAACATGACCACCAAGCCACATCCACCCAGTCACCTGACCACCAAGTCATGCCCACCACCTAAGCCACGCCCACAGAACGTTGTGAAAAAAAATTGAATCCCACCCCTGAAGACACCCATTAACAAAAGATGGTCAGTCTAGCACCCAAGAAAACAGACTGAAGCCAGCTCAGAAGTCCAGCCAATCTAGGTTTCGTTTCACAGATTTATCCATTGGTCAGATTCCAGATTGTCTTTAACTTCTCTCGGCACGGCTGAGTCCCATGGCTGAAGAGACATCCCTGACTTATGCTACCTTTCTGTGACCCAGCTTCCTTTCACACTTAAGTGGATTCAGCTTGTTTGTATATGCCAAAACCTTTTTCAGGGCCAGCCTTCCGTTACAAGGCGTTTCAGTCCTGCAAATGGTCAATATATTTTTGTTCAGTGAATAAACATTCTGTCGAGTTCAGCTTCTTGCAATTTCATGGCACATCCAAGTAGTTATCTTGGCCACAGTTCTTGAGGTTTGCCCCACTTCCTAGTTTATCTTGAATACCTGGTCATTCCTGAAAAGCCTCCCAGCCAAGAACTAACCAAGACCTAATCTACTTAGAGTCTGGGCCCAGCCAAGGAGCTGGAGACTGGCCTTTCTGAGACAAAGGGAAGGCACCCCACCTGGGGCTGGGCTTCAAACATTTTAGCAAGGGGTTCTCTGCCTGGTTGCTGAGTGGGCGTGGCCATGGTGGGTGTGGCCTAATCGGCCTCCTGCACCACGGCGGGGGTGTGTGTGTTTTCCTTGCAGGTTGGATCTGGTCCCCAGGCATTTTTTTTTATTATTTTCTATACATCTCTTCAAGTGAGTAATGTGATTCCAGATTACAACATACATCCATAGTCATAGTTACATTTCCAGCTTTCTTGTCCAGTTTCATATCAAATTATTATCTATTCCATAAAGCTTTAAATAATTTCTCACTTCATATTTTCCATTCATTAATTCAGTGACAAAAACATTTCGTCCTCAAACATATTCCCCACTCTTTATCCCCTATTATTTATATTTCCAGCTCACCACCTATTTTATTTTACGTATTATCTTCTTTTACTTTCTCAAAGCCGATGTATAGCAAACAAACAACAAAAATAAAATAAAACTAATATAATCAGAATCCATATGGTATTTCTCCACTAATGAATCTTATATTTATTTCAGAGATATTCGTATAACAATTACATATTTCCTGTTTGCTTCCATTTAGCCTATGAAACTTTATCGGTTTTCATTCCTCATCTTTTTAATCCTAATACAGGTGAAACTCGAAAAATAGAATATCGTGCAAAAGTTCATTTATTTCAGTCGTGAAACTGAAAAGGTGAACCTAATATATGAGAGAGACTCATTACATGCAAAGCAAGGTAGTTCAAGCCATGATTTGTCATAATTGTGATGATTATGGCTTACAGCTCATG
>BHFT01036268.1:0-38215 GCA_004320025.1 Laticauda laticaudata | reverse complement strand
TCTTGGTCTGTGTTTATTGGACTTGGAGTTTGTTTGATTGGTGTTTCTGGTTTCTTCTGTCTGTTTTGTGGCTTTGTACATACGAACTCAGTACGGAAGCCTGATGATAGAAGATGGGATTCTGCTGAAATGTTGCTATAACTTTAAAAGCACTACAATGATGTGGGATAATACCCAAAGGATGCTGAACAACACACATGTAAGTACCCACGAAAACTTATATATATATGTATATATAAATGAAAATATAATAATGATACAGAAGGACTTGGTATCAACATTAGAAAATCAAAAGCGAAACTATTTTTAATCCCAAAGTGGAAGATCAAATGTGAACCCAAGATAAAAAAAATTAGGATCAGAAGTGAGTAATTTCAAGAACACGAACGAGCAAAAATGGAAGAAGATAAGGTTCAAGACAAACCAAATAAAATATTGGCTTAACACCATAAAAATTGAAGAAGCTTTGAAAATCAACAAATAAACCAATGAAGAGCAACAACTGAGAAAATTGAATCGTATGAGGCAGACATCATCGAATTTAAGCAAAATGAGTTATTTCAATGAGACCAGAGGCAATCCCACCAAAATATAAATGACAATAGAAATTCTGAAAATGGACAGAGAATAAAACAAGAAAAAAGAAAAAGAAAGAAAAAGGAAATAAGCAATCCAGTTTTGGAAAGATCTATGGAAAACTTAAAAAAACTAATGAAAATGCTTGATGGATAAAATAATTTGAAGTTAATAAAAATCAAACCTATTAACAATAGCAGAAATGGTTAAAAAATATATTGAAAAGGATTTCACTAAAAACTAGGCATCTTCTGCCCATGATCCATCAAATCAGAAATGTTTCCATCAATCCATCAATGAAGAAACTACAATAAACCCAGCCAACAGCTGATAAAAAGGAAATAGTACAGTTCTAGGCAGAACTATGGAACAACTCAAAGAATGCAGTTTGAATAAGAGAGGTAGAGAATGGAAAAATGCTGAAATAAAAGAACTTGTAATGACAGCAGAAATGGTGGAGAAAAGGGCAAGGTAGTTCAAGAATTGGTCAGCACCCACTCATTGCCTTTCCCAGATCCTTGGGAAGGACTCAATAAGTGGATAAAATTGCCAAATCCAGTATAAATGTATAGCTGACTGTGTGACCAACTATAATAATTTTACCTAAGATGTTTGGAACCAAAAGGAATAAAGTAAGAAAAGCAGAAAGCTTTTATGTCCCCCAAAATGGACGATTGAATTCAAATTTAGTCCGAATGTGCATTGTAGAGGTGAAGTTTTTTCTTTTTTAATGTTTGTCATATTAATCCTTCTCATTCCCCCTTCTTTTTATTACTCTATCTGTGGCACACAGTGATCTAAAAGCTGACACTGATCCTAAAATGAGAGAAGAAAACAGTAGGAGTTGCACAGATGGACCAGGGAGGGATACATTTGGTTCACCTCTTTTCTATGAGCAAGAAATTTGAGGTACTGAAGGGACAATTTGGCCATTGACAGGTAATGGTTGATGAAACTTTCATTGATCAGACATAACTAGATTAATTTTCCTCCAGCCTTTCAGGAAGGCCAAAATAGTGATTTCCAAGTCAAAGCTTTCTCCAGAGTACTTGGTTAGTTCTCATTGATCTATCCCTGAACTCCCGGTGGAATTTTTTATTTTGTAATATGGAGTCAGCATATAATACTGACTGAACTTACAAGACATAACATCAATAAACAATCTTGAATATTTGAAAGTGCTGTAGAAACCTCCTCCCTCCTCCTCCTCCTCCTCCTCCTCCTTCCTCCTCCTCCTCCTCCTCTCCTCTCTTCTCCTCCTCCTCCTCTCCTCCTCCTTCTTCTTCCTTCTCCTCCTCTTCCTTTTCCATATATATATATATATATATATATGTATGTATGTATGTAATGTATGTATGTATGTATGTGTATGTATGTATGTATGTATGTGTGTGTATATATATATAATATATATATATATATATATATATATATATATATATATATATATATATATATATATATATTTATTGATGGCAGATGAGATTCTGCTGAAACGTTGCTACAACTTTAAAAGCACTACAATGACGTGGGATAATACCCGAAGGAAGCTGAACAGCACATGTATATATATACCAATCACATTTCAGGGCACCTAGACATGACAGCCCATTACAGAATAGCCCATGAAAGAAGATCCAATTCTTATTACTGAATGGATAATTTTATTAGATTCTCAAGAGCACAAAGACATTATTGATATATATCAAGTCAAGGGTCTTCAAACTTCGCAAATTTAAGACTTGTGGCAACTCCCAGAATTCCTTAGCTAACATGACTAGAGGAGGAATTCTGGGAGTTGAAGACCACAAGTCTTAAAGCTGTCAAGTTTGAAGATATATAACTCTTATTTGTGTTAGAAACACATAATTTCTTCCTTGTGCTTTTAGAATCAAACCAGCTCATCCCTCAAAATGAAATACTGAAAGAATCTTTGGTATTCCTTTCTGATTGGAAAATGTCATGTCCCAAACAGCAGTGAATTTGGGAATAACATCATAGGGATGGAAGGAGCAATGATTGGATGTACATTTTCTGCAATTAAGCCAGTTATGATAGTGATAGGGAGCAGTAATTTAGATCTACACTGTATTGTGCAGAGAAAGTCATGCTTTTTAATGGGGAAAATAATGCACAATTTAAATAGATAATATGCTAATTCAATAAAAACAAACAGTGATAATAACACCAATTAATGCAATTGTGGATAATTATAAGTAAGTGATGCATAATAACAATTTGAACCTAAACTGCAGTCTATATCCATTTTTTTGGAACAGTACCTAAAGCATGCAATATCATGAAAAAAAAATAATACTAAAGGATAGATTTAGGCAGAGGTAGACAATCTGAGAATTCTAGGCTGAAAATAGCTTCAAAATGGTGGGTTGTACAATCTCCTGACCATAATTGACAAAAATTGATTCATTGTAAAACAGGATAGCAATAGCACTAGCACTTTAAGACTTACATAAAGCTTTATGGTGCTTTACAGCCCTCTCTAAGCAGTTTACAGTGTCAGCATATTGCCCGCAGCATTCTGGGTCCTCATTTTACCAACCTCGGAAAGATGGAAGGCTGAGTCAATGTTGAGCCAGTCAGGATCAAACTGCTGCCAGTCGGCAGAGTTAGCCTGCAATACTGCATTCTTACCACTGGTCACCATAGTTCTTCTGGATACAAACAAAACCCAGGAATATAAGCACTTAAGTATACTCACCATGATTATTTAAATAAAAATAATCCAAAGAAAGTTCCGTCAAGCTTATTTACTCATCTTATATGAAAACCATATTACTTGGTAGCTAGTCTATTGTAGGCTAATTGGGACACGGTGGCTCAGTGGCTAAGACGCTGAGCTTGTAGATCAGAAAGGTCAGCAATTCATTGGTTTGAATCCCTAGCACCATGTAATGGAGGGAACTCTAGTTTCTTGTCCCAGCTTATGCCAACCTAGCAATTTGAAAGCACATAAAAATGCAAGTAAAAAATTAGGGACCATTTGGTGGGAAGGTAACAGCGCTCCATGTGCCCTTGGCATTTAGACATGGCAGCCACATGACCACCGAGACGTCTTCGAACAGTGCTGGCTTCTTGGCTTAGAAACGGAGATGAGCACCGCCCCCTAGAGCTGGAAACGATTAGCACGTATCTGCGGGGAAATATTTACAATTTACTTTTAGTCTATTGTAGAGTTTACACTCAGGTATATTTTCTGCTTCAAAATTCTGGAAAAGAGTAGTTAGTGAAGGCCATCAGAACTAAAAGCAAAGACCAAGAGGCGTACATGACTTCAGGTTGTTTTTTGGGAAAAAAAATGTGCATTTTGGTTTAGAAAGAAAACTCAGAGGAACCACAAATATCCATGCAACCCTAGAATGAAATAAGCAACCACAATTTCAAGATGCGTGGATTTCAACTTTTAGAATTCCTGATGCTGGCTGGAGAATTTTGGGAATTGAATTCCACATATCTTAAGTTTGTTGGGATTGAGAAACACTGAACTAGAAGCAATCTTTACAAACGTATGACATTTTTGCTATGGGAGTTGGAAAAAAACCCATCAGCTTGGCGAGATTAAAGCTCATGTTGCTCCCTTGAATTAACTTCATTGAAAAAAAATGTGAGACCAAATTAAAAAGTGAGCACTGGGAATATATTTTCTTCTTTTTCTTTAACTATTGGGAAGGGGCAAAAGGAGACATTGACTTACTTCACAGAAGATGACTGAAGGAAATCTCTGTGTTGTTGCTTTAACTAAAAACTCCTTGGCTAGGGGTTGGCAACCTTAAGCACTCAAAGAGCACAAAGGTCCTAACCAGAAATCCCAGTTCAATTCTGGAACCGACCAGGTGCCCGGTTCTCCTACCATAGAGTCTCCTCCTAGCGTGACCCTTTTTCCTCTATCTGTCCTAACCAAAAGCCCTATCAATTGTGGAGCCAATAGAGCCGCAGAGAGATGAAAGAGCCACATGCAGCTCCAGAGCTGCAGGTTGCTGACCCCTGCCCTTGACCAACCAAAAACCCATACTCTCACAGAGATGAGGGTCTCTCCTATTGCTTATAGATCTTTCTAGGAATAATCAGGAGATCGCAGAACTTCCCACTGTCTCCTGATCAACCCCAGAAGAAAACAGTATCCTGAAGCTCTGTGAGTTGCAGCAGATAAAAAATAGGCTATGTTGATGCACATAAAAATAAGCAGGACTTGATTGTACCATTTTGGATCTCATCTTGACTCCCCCCCCCCCCCCNCCCCCCCCCCCCCCCCGTGTTTCTACTCATTGTGTGGACATGTCTGAGCAATAAAGCAAACAGATAAAGCTTTATTTTTTTCCCCACCTAAAGACCAGACAGACCTCCTTTGCCAATTTCTCCTGATCCCTCTTGTAATTTTTGAAAACATTCTACATATTGTGACAAGGATGGGACAATTTTTTTCTACCCAGGCTTCAGACATTCCTACATCTTGGGGATGAGATTCTGCTCAGCATGATATGCTTTGAGAAAAAGTACATCATTATATATTTCAGTCTTTCAATCCTAGTGCCTTCAAGAAGTGTTCACATCCCCATAAAATCAAATAGCCCACACAAAAGAGACATCTGGAGGAACTTACACTGGGAAAGGATGCTCTAAAGCAGTGTTTTCAAACTTGGCAACTTTAAGATAGCAATAGCAATAGCACTTATACACTTTTCTATGGTGCTTTACAGCCCTCTCTAAGTGGTTTACAGAGTCACTACTTGCCGCTCATTTTACCCACATTGGAAGAATGGAAGGTTGAGTTAACCTTGAGCCAGTGAAAATCAAACTGCTAGCAGCCAGTGATCAGCAGAAGTAGCCTGCAGTTCTGCATTCTAACCAATGCGCCACCGCGACTCTTGATGTGTGGACTTCCACTCCCAGAATTCCCCAGTTGCATTCTGGCTGGGGTATTCTGAGAGTTTACCTCTGAAAGTTGCAGATAAATGTAAATGTAAGAGGCTATGTAGTTCACGTTGCATTTTGGTGAAGGCAGGCTCAGTATATACTCCATGTCCTTTCATGAATTCCCAAAATACATTATTTAGAAACAATATAGCATATATGAATCAAATTATTTGACTGTAATTGTTTTACATATTCTACTGTTGCAAATCTGCTCTGGGACAAAACAAACCACTCATCCTGCATTCTCAAATAACCCAGAAAATGGGTTGCGCTCCATTGAGCACAATGGATAGATCACACTATGTCAGAATTAGTTGAGCTATTTATAAAAAAAATGAAATTCCCTGAAGTCCTGAAGTAAAAAACAATTAGTGGTGTAATAATGAAGGCATACTCTTCACAATTATTATGGAATAATCATCATGCTTGTCTTGTGACTGATGAAGAAAGATGCTGAATAGAAATTTAATCACTGATTTCCTATCCTAGAGTGAGGTGCCTAATGAGATCACATAATTACAACCCAATGAATTTGTGTCTTTAGCTGATGCACAATTCTGATTACATAAGGAAGGGGTTGCACAATCTTCCAAACAATCAATGGGAAGTGCTTTGAACATATACAGAGATCAGAACATGCTACCTGGGAAAGCTAAAAAGCCTAGGAAAAAAAGAAACCGCCTACGTGCTGCTCAGTTTAAAAGAATATAAAGATGGTCCTCTCTTAGCCACCTTTAAGGCATGGTGCAATGGCTCAGTGATTAAGACGCTGGGCTTGTCAGCTGGAAAGCCAACAGCACAGGTTTGAGTCCTATCCATAGGTGCCACTTTGGTGGGAAGGTAACAGTGCTCTGTGAGGTCATCCTGGCCACCATGCCTGCAGAAATGCTTTTGGATAGTGCTGGCTCAATGCTTTTGAAAGATGAAGTGTATGTTGATTACAATGCCCGGCTTGCAATTACAACATCACAACATCTCACTGTCATGTAATTGATATTTGTGACCTACTTCATTGCTGTCCTATAATGGGGAAAACGGGGTGGGGATGGGATGTCACAAACAGTAGTTATGAGACATTCTCACTTAAGGATAACTGAAACTGCTGGAATTTCTGCTGCTAAGTGGTGGGGTCATGTGACACCATGCTTTACACACCTGCAACAGTTAGAAATTGCCTCACTTAGCAATGGAAACTTCAGTCCCAATTATCATTGTTAAGTATGCATGAAGATACAGGCCAGTACAAATTCCAAAACAGCTTCCTTTCTCAAACCAGTATAATTGTTGTGATTAGCCGGCAGCAGGTGCGGATGGTGGAGGAGAGCAGCAGTGATGAGGAGGTTTCTGTGCCAAGTGGTCATAGGAGGGGGTTTGGTCATAGGAGGAGCAGTTACAGCAGCAGTTACAGCAGGTGACTCAGGAGTAAGGCTGCTAGATAACGGCCCCTCCTCAAGAGGATAAAAGCCAGGTTTGAAGGAGTGTTCTTTGCAGAAGGCAAAGACGTTCTGAAACTCAGCCTCATGGACATTATAGTTAGTATCTGAAAACTCTTGCAAACTATTTCTTATCTGTGGCTTTTGGCAGCCTTGAGGAACAACTTGGCAAGGCTCTTTCTTGTCGGAGCTAATTAGCTGGAAGCAGCCTTCTATCTGTGAAGAAATAGAATTCATGAATGAAACCTTAAAAGGGGGCTGCTAAATTTGTCTTGTGTTTGATCTCTTGGAACCAGGTTGGGTCAGAACAATAATATCCTAGAAATTCCACAAATGCTTTTGTAGTATTCTTACCTTACTTGCTATAAGTTTGATCCATATCAGAAAGCTATTTCCCTTTAATTCAAATATGATGTTAATATGTGTGTGTGTGTGTGTGTGTGTGCATTTGCATGCTTTCGAACTGCTAGGTGGGCAGGAGCTGGAGCGGGGACTGGGAGCTCACCCTGTCGCTAGCATAGGACTCAAACCTTTCCAGCCGACAAGCCTAGCATCTTAACTTCTGGGCCACTGTGCCATGCCTTAAAGGTGACTAAGTTGAGGACTATGTATATGTATGTATATATTTGTTTTCTTAACTTTTCGCAGAATCGAACACAATACAGAAGCCTGATGATGGCAGATGAGATTCTGCTGAAATGTTGCTACAACTTTAAAAGCACAACTACATACATGACGTGGGATAATACCCGAAGGAAGCTGAACCGCATACATGTAGTAACCGCAAAAACTTAAGAAACAAAGATATATATATATATATACACACACACACACACATATATGTATTGTTTTTTTAAGTTTCGCAGGTATTTACATGTATGCTGTTCAGGTTCCTTCGGGTATTATCCATGTCATTGTAGTTGTGCTTTTAAAGTTGTAGCAACGTTTCAGCAGAATCTCATCTGCCATCATCGGCTTATGTATTGAGTTGTCTGATGCTACAACTTTAAAAGCGCAACTACATTGACATGGGATAATACCTGAAGGAGCTGAACAGCACATATGTGTGTATGTATGTATGTTGTGTATATATATATTATACTATATATATATATATATATATATATATATATATATATATATTATATATATATATATAATATATATATATATATATATATATATATGTTTGTTTTCTGAAGTTTTCGTGGATCTTTGGTTATCGGGTTTTTCCCACGTAGAATTGGAAGTATCTAGGCAACGTTTCGATGAAGTCTCATTCATCATCTTCAGGCTTGTTTCTTCAGCTCTGTGCTTCTTGGCGTAATGTGAGCTTGCAGCTGCTTCTTCCTTTTAACTGCTAGTGGGTGTGACTTGATTGGGTGGGGTTTGGCTGTGTTCTGATGGTAGGGGGATTGGCTATTGTTCTAATTGGCTGGGGGTGTATTCTGCTTAGGTGGGGGCCTGCTTGTGCTCAGGTTAGTCTTAGTTGCTGGGGGATTTGAGCTGTGAGCTGTGATCTTGTTATTTGCTTCGTGTTCGTGGCGTGCCACATCTTCATCGGTGGGTGTCAGTTTGCTTCTTGTATGGGTCAGAGGGGTTTGAAACGGGTAGTGGTGCAGCTGCAGTATGGTTCTGGTTTCATGGTCATGTCTCCTCTCTGTGGTGGGTGTGAGTCTTTTCTGCGTGGAAGTGGTTGGTAGCATCTTGTGGGCAACTTATGGTGTGGGTCTGGTGTCATTCTTCATGTTAGGTACTGCCAACATTTTGAAACCTGCCCCATTAATAAACGAGTACCTAACATGATAACATCATCTTTTGACCAAGATGACCAGCAGCAGCAGCAAACAGCAAGCAACAGCAATTTCACCAACAGTGAGGACTGAAAACCAGGCCTGGCAACAAGCAGGTGGCCCAACTAACGTAATCAACTTGCTCTATGCAGGTCATGCTGCTCCTCCCTGCCCCTCCCGTCAGAAATGTCCGTGGCTGTGCCGGACAAGTTTTCTGGGCAGCCTGAGATGTTCCCAGCTTCATGGGACAGTGCCAATTGTTTATGGCTCTGAGGCGAGGTTTCCCAGAATGACTGGGCTCAGGTGGGTTTGTATAGCCTCCTTTCGGCTCGGTGCCAGGTGGGCCACTCCTTGTTACTCCAGAACAGCCCGTGTTTAACGGATTATCAGGGGGTTTTGGCAGCACAGAGCGCATATGAATGAGGACCCCATAAGGTGCAGAACGGCAGCTCAGACGTCTGAAGTCACTTCATCAAGGGAAGCACCCCTGCAGGAATTCATTTGTGCGGAATTTCGGCTGATGTGGGTCTGGATTCCAATTGGAATGCACTTGCTGCCTTTGATGGAACTTTTCAGGAATGCCTGTCAGATGAGCTGCAGGATGAGTTGGTTGAGGTGGAACTGCCCCGACCCTTGACCTCTGTGTGCTAATGCTGCACATATGAATGCCCGACTTCAATGGCGCAAGACTCGACAAACGACCGTCCAGAAGCAACCATTCCACATCTTGCACAGCACCGTTGCAACCAGTGTCGTCCCCGGGTCACCCATGTGGTCGTGGCATATGGAGGAGCCAATGAAGTTGGGAGAAGATCAGAACTCAACCTACAGCCCAAGAGTGAACAACAGAGACTCAAGGAAGTTTGTGTTTTGTATCTCGCTGCGGGGCCAGACATTTTGCACACATTCTTGTCCTATTACAGCGACGGGGGGCACTCAAGGCCTGAATCATGCGGGAAACAGGGTAGGCCTGACTTGGAGAAGCCCTAGGTCGGGCAATGTATCAACACTTGCCTGAAGTAGAGGAGGTTGACTCTGGGCCCATCAGCAATCTCTTCTTGACACCCGGGCTTTCGGCAACTTCAGTCGAAAGGGGATTCCAGCAATTGTGCTGGTGGACTTGGGACCACGACTACAGTTTATGGATCATGGCCTTTGTGGCTCATTTTGATGTCGCCCTTCTTGGTTTCGCGGTAGACCGCTCTGATGGGGTGCGACTATTGATGGGCGGGAATTCTTGCTGGACCCATTCAATTCGCTATCCAGCCTTTGTGCCTGGTCATTGGAACCATGAGGAGGCGATCCGCTTTTATGTCACTGCGGACCTCCATCTCCCATTAGTCTTGGCATGGCCTGGCTTCTGGATTCATGATCCTCAATTAGCATGGTTGCGGAACGCTATTCTTTTCCAAGTTTGCAGTGTGTGGACCCATTTACGCCACACCTGTGCTGCCAGGACATCACCACCTCTGCCTCTCCATAACCTCCTGAACTATTGGATTTCTTGGATGTGTTTAGTGAGAAGGAGGCAGACGGTTACCCCTGCATCGGCCCTATGATTGCCTGGTGGACCTTCTGCCCCGATGTACTTACTGCTGCCCAAGGGAAATTTGGATTTCCCTGTCCAAGCCTGAGTTGGCCGCCCTCACGTGACTTTTTGGACAAGAACTTGGCCCGAGGGTTTCATTCGGCCCGTCGGCGTCATCCCTCTCTCAGCTCCTGTTCTTTTTTGTCAAGAGAAGACGGGAGACTTATGCTTGTGCTGCAATTACTGCCGGTTGAACGCCATTACGGTGCAGATAGTTATCCTTGCTACTCATTCCAGAGTTGTTGTGGAGAGGTTGAGTGGAGGCCACTATCTTCACCAAGCTTGATCTTCAAGGGGCCTACAACCTGGTGCGGATGCGAGAGGGGGACGAATGGAAGACGGCATTTGGCACCCGATATGGCCATTTGAGTACAACCGTGATGCCGTTTGGGTTGACCAATGCTCCCGCAGTCTCTTCCAGCACCCGATGAATGACGTATTTTGGGACATGTTAGATCGGTTCGTGGTGGTGTACCTGGACAATATTTTGATTTATTTCAGGTCAGGACAGCCACCTTCACACGTTCATCTGGTTTGCATCTTGGTCCTTCATCTGGTCTTCGGAGGCATCAAACTCTATGCGAAGCTGGAGAAATGCCTCTTCTTCCAGACTTCCATAGAGTTCTTGGGGCACATCATCTCTCCCGAAGGTATCGCCATGGATCCATGTAAAGTGAGACCTTGTGTAGTTGGGAACCCCTCATCGCATGAAGGAGGTTCAACGTCTCTTGAGTTCGCTAACTATTACCGGACCTTTCATCCTGGTTTTGCCAGCTGACGGGTCCAATAATTCAGCTCCTTCGAAAGAAGGTCCATTCTAGTGGGGCCCCCTGCAGTAACAGGCTTTTGAGGCTCTCAAGAAGGCCTTCATCGCAGAATCTGTCTTGCGGCATCCTGATCTGCATCGTCCTTTTGTGGTGGAGACGGATGCGTCCAACGTGGCCTATTGGATGGTGCTGTTTGCAAGCCCGGCAGGTAGGCAACTCTTCTTCCCTGTGCTTACTATTCTCGGAAACTCACTCCTTCCGAATGCAATTACACCATCTGGGAAAAGAGTTGCTGGCTATCAAGCTGCGTTTGAGATTGGGCGACATCATCTTGAGGGGGCCTGACACAAGGTGGAGGTTCGGACGGACCATCGGAATTTGGAACACTTGTCCACAGTGAGGAAGTTGAACCAGCGGCAGATCCGATGGTCGTTGTTTTTTGCCTGGTTCAACTTTTCTGTGACCTTTATCCCAGTGTGTCCACATCGGAGGGCGGATGCCCTGTCCACAAACCTGAGTACCTTTGTCCGAGGACCCCCTTCCTCCGAGGACAGTGCCTGCAGCAGACCTGGGCCATAGTCCAGGAACCAGTGGATTTGTGGACTCAGGTGTGAGAGGACAATGCCTAGACACTTGGTCGCAGCAGAGGACAGGGGAGGTTGGATCCGACTCCCATGGACTTTGGAGGAGGGTTTACTCAAGCATCGGGGCCAGTTGTACGTGCCCACAGGACCGCTTCGAGCCCTTATTATTGAACTAGTGTCACGACAACCCTGCTGCCGGTCATTTTGAGTTTTTTAAGACCCTCCATCTTGTCACGCGGACTTTTTGGTGGCCTCAAGTCCAGCATGATGTCCCGCCTATATCATTTCCTGTGTACCATGCAGGAAAGTGAAAGCCACGATGGGTGCAACCTCCTGGTCCTTCTTCAACTTCTGCCGACTTCGGAAAGACCATGGGGAGCAATTTCCATGGACTTCTTGACTCATTTGCCATCATCGTCTGGATTTACGACTGTACTTGTGGGGTCGACATGTTAACCAAAATGGCCATTTATTCCATGTCGTACATTGCCTTCGGCCGTACTATTGCCCGGTTGTGTTCTTGCAGCATTGTTTCGTCTCTATGGTCTACCGAACAGAGTAGTTTCGGATCATGGTGTCCAATTTCACTGCCCAATTTTGGAAGAGCCTGATGACCGCATTACAGGTGCAGGTGGTGCTTATCGTCGACAGCACCATCCAGAGATGATGGTGGGATGGAGAAGGTGATATGGCATTCTCGAACAATATTTACGTTGTTTTTGTCAATCACCAACAGAACAGTTGGGTTGCTTATCTCCCTCTGGCAGAGTTGCCTTCAACAACTCCAGCCAGCACCTCCACCACAAATGACACCTTTTTATGTGAATGTGGGTTTCCATCCGTGGCTTTTTTCCATTAACCTCTTATTCCTGGTTCCGAGATGCAGCAATCTTGTCGAATTGCATTCTGTTCAATAATTGATTAGACAGCAATTGATACGGCCAAGGAGGACTATAAGAGGTTCGCAGATTGCTCTCGCCGGCAATGCCCCCCGCTGGCTGCGGGAGACCGGATGTGGTTGTCCACCAAACATCTTTCGGGTCGATCACCTGATCAAGAAGCTGATACATAGGTCATCGGCCCCTTTCCTATCAAGGTGGTTATCAACCCGTACCTTATAGACTAGCCCTACCGCGCTCCATGTGCATTTCACCCTATCTTCCACCATTCCCTTTTTGGTTCCTGAACGCCACTTTGTGTGATCTCCGACTTCCCGCTGCTGATGTTCCCCACCTGTATCCGACGATGATACTGCTGTTGATGACACAGTGGTCAGCATCGGGATTCCTGCTGGCTGAAAGGACAGTTCCAGTATTCATCAAGAGGCTGGGGATGGACCGGAGGCCCTTTCCTGGGTGGATGCTTCCACGTTCCACACCCCGGACCTTATACGGAGCTTCCATGATCAGTTCCCCACAAAACCACGTCCTGATTGTCAGACTCGGGGGAAGGCCCTGCGGTGAGGGATAGTGTTGTGGCTCCAAGTCCTGGCTTGCATTCTTGGAGGAGGAGGACTCAGAAGAGGAATTGGAATCCTTCCTCCCAGGACCTTCCTCTTCAGCAATGCCTTCCTCCCTGATTATGCCTCAGGTTTTGGCAGATAACCGAGAGGGACAGCCTGAGGCTAATCAGGAGGAGGAGGAGAGCATATTGGAGCAGCCTCTGACAGAGAATCAAGTGGACGAATGCTGGCTTGATGCTAGGTAGCGTCGCAAGAACAAGTGTGAGCTGCAACACAGGAGGCATGGACGAATCAGAGACTGAATTGAGTGATTGAACACCTCACAGGGGATAAAAAGTGGGTGTGTTTTCTCCGAGAACACTGTATGGGAAAAGTGTGAATTTTCTGTCAAGTTGCGGTGTATCTGGTTTCTCTTGAAATCCTTTGTTGATTAATGTTTTTAGTTATTTGTCGACTTGGAAGGCAGCATGTGTGATACTGCCAAGAACATTGCTGTCTAAAGGAATTAAACTCTATAAATACTGAATCTCTTGCCTACCTGTATTTGGCCGGAGTTTGGACTTCTCATCTTCCCTGGGAAGGTGAGACATAACATATATGTGTGTGTGTGTTACATATATATTTTCTTAAGTGTTCGCGGGTACTTACATGTATGGTATTCAGCTTTGTCCAGGTATTTTCCCACGTCATTGTAATTGTGCTTTTAAAGTTGAAACAACGTTTAGGCAGAATCTCATCTGCCATCATCAGGCTTCTGTATGTGTTCGTCTGTGAGTGTGACTTTTTTAGTTCATCTTTAGTGTGGCTTGGCTCTGAGTAAATGGAGGGCTATCATTTATTACGAAGCAAGGTTTCATCTGTGTGCCTGGTTGGGGTGTGTTTGAGCTGGAGGTATCAGGGGGGATCTGTTTGTGCCAGGTGTTTGCCTGGCTTGTGGTGTGGAGATCTTTCTATTTGAGAGTGCAAGGCTTCAAATGATTGACAGTCTGGTGGAATCATCTCTTCTATTCATGCTTTTCAGGTCTTTTTTCAATCTCTATGGCTAAAAGCCTCCAATACAGGAAACACAATGTTGCCAAGCCAATCAAGAAAAAAAAAGCCACAAACATCTGACAAGCAGAACACAGCAAACTCCAAGACCAATAAACACAGACCAAGACTTCCAACCAATAAGGATAAAGAAAAAACCATTATGGCACAGCAGTAGTCTAGCCCCAAATTTAAAACTGAAATGGCTGTGAAAGTCTAACTCACAGATGAACACAGTACAGAAGCCTGAGGATGGCAGATGAGATTCTGCCGAAACGTTGCTGCAGCTTTAAAAGCACAACTACAATGACGTGGGAAAATATCCAAACAAAGCTGAATACCACATATCTATATCTATACACACACACACACATAAATACACACATACACACACAGAGAAAGAGAGAGAGAGTGTGTGCTCATACGCCATTAGTCACCATTGAAGGACACTATTTATAATTTATGTTTCTTTTATGGAGAGTTCATTAATCACATAAAAATAGTCCTCAACTTACAACTGTTTAGTGTCAGTTTCAATGCCATTGAAAAAAAGTGATTTATGAACATTTTTCACACTTACGGCCATTACAGCATGCCCATGGTCACGTGATTTACATTTGTATGCATGACAACTGACACATCGTTATGACAATTGTAGTGTCCCAGGGTCATGTGATCCCCTTTTGAGACCTTCTAACAAGCCAAGTCAATGGGGAATCCATATCACTTGTCACTTATCCAGTTGTCACTTATCTAACAACTGCAGTGATTCATTGAACAACAGTGGCAAGGAAGCTCATAAAATGGGACAAACAACTGAACAACTGCCTTGATCAGCAAGAGAAATATTGGCCTTCGTTGTGATTGGAAATCGAGGATTAATACTATTTCAGTTGTTAACATTATGCCAGAAAAATATTTTACAGTATTACTTTTTTCCTGCTGTTTGTATCACCTGAAGATTGACACCTGTCTTAAAATGTAAATAGTTCAGGGTTTCTGATAGAATTAAGGATATTAGTGAGATTGAAGAGATTATCATTCTGGTTAAGAAAGCAGAAACTGTATCAAAGAAAACAGACATGAAGCATATTTTCAAGAATTTCCAGCTGGATTGTTCAAATGACAATTATTACAGAAACTTTAGAATTTCCCCTGTTGTTATTTAGCAACTGCTTTGTTCAGCAACTGTTTGCAGTTATAACTGTGATGTCTTTGCATTTAGGACCTTCTCAGGCCTCTAAAGCAAAAGAAAGCTGAAGTAAGGTCATAGTCATGGTTTCACTTTTCATTTTTTTTACGTAAATATATTTTAAAAATTTAAACTAGAAAGATTAAGAACTAACAAAAACTAAAAATTAACATGGAAAAGAGAAAAAAGTAAACAAAGAAAGAAACAGAACTGCAGGGAAAAAAAAGAATTACAAAGAAATGACTTCAAACTTTCTTTTAGGACAGGTATGAATATACATTTAAATTAGACTCTTAGTCTAAGGTTACAACATAACCTTCATTTTTTAAAATTATCTATTCTATAACTTCACTTAACAATGCAGTTGCTGGTTTGTGAGGCAATGAAGGTGAGTTGATGTCTAGGCTTTGTAAAAGCAATTGCAGCCAGGTAGAAACTCCATGTAATCACAATTTTGCTCATAACTATCCAGTGTGTTCCCCCTTCTGATAGTAATTCAGCTACCCTCTGGGGTTTTCGAAGATGTGCTGATATCCAGAGGCAACTTCACTCCATCCAGGCCCTTATCTTAGAAAAGTAAATGCTAAGACAGAGTGAGTGGGGTGTACAGCAGAAAATGAAATAAGAAAATGGTAGGCGACGTCTGGAGATGTACAGCCTCTTACAGGCAAGCTAGTATCAGTCAACTGCCACGACCACAAACTACCTTGAGCAGCATATCCTGCAAGGATTCCTGCCTGGAGCTTTGTAGCAATCAGAAAAGGATCAGATATCCTGAGGTAGAATCTCATCGCAACTGTTGCAAATAATTTTGGAAAAAAGTCAAAAGTTGTATTTGCTGTGTTTGTGTTCTAGACTTCGAGACTTATTTGAACCGAGTGTTAAAAATGTATTTACTATGTGGAAATACATCCTGGCCATCAATACATCTTGGCCACGAAGAGACATGACCCTCTATCCCTCATGTCCGTCCATGAAGACTCAAAAAGACACAAATTCGATCTAATTGGTACCACAGCTGTAACCCAGGCAAAGTCAAGGAGAGAAAGAGAATCCTGGGAAGCCTGATTTTCCACCAGTAAATCAATAAACAGACATTTTGACATCGACCCAATCTACCAACTGCTTAGAACCGAAGAACAACACCAACCACGATCCAAAAGCAGCATTTAAAGAGCAATAAACAGCCACGCCGCAAAGAAAGGTGTACCTTGACAGATTATAAGAAATCAGACCACATCACATGCAGCCCATCAAACCAACCTGAAACCAGACCATGATGATGTCATCAGAAGACATCGGAACAACAATGGCAGCACACAGACAGTACTTAAAACCAAGGACTATGACTCAGCAACTACAGCCAGACAATCATACAACCCAAAATCAGACCAGGATTCAGAAAGGAATTTAAAGTTCAGTGCTCCCCCAGACAAGTGCAATCCAAAGCGCACTGAAGATGTCTCTTCGAAGGGGGACAAAACGTTTGCAACCAAATCCCCAAACTCAGAGCTCAAACCAACAGCTACTAACCCGAGCTACTAATTTATTTGTTTGTTTGTTTATTTATTTTAGTTTGTCAAGCATGTATGAGAAAACATAAATATGAACATAACATATAAACATATAAGTATAAATAGGTATAAGTATATACATAATAAATGAGTATGAATAAATTGGAACAATCGGGCAGGGATGGTAGGCATGCTGGTGTGCTTATGCATGTCCCCTTACAGACCTCTTAGAAATGGAGTGAGGTCCATGGTAGACAGTTTAAGATTCAAGTTTTGGGGGTTTGAGGATGTAATAACAGAGTCAGGTAGTGAGTTCCAAGTATTGCCCACTCTGTTGCTGAAGTTGCTGAACTTTGAGTTTGTATCTATTGTTTGCCCATGTGTTATTGTGGTAATATTCAAAGATGTTTCAATTTACATGGAAACTTCACGTGATATCGAAGGTGAAGTTAACTCAGAGCCATAGCCTCTTGCTGGAAGGTGGTTTTGTTTGTGCAATAGAGCGTTGTGTACAGATTTTCTATGCTATGTTCCTTGGGGAAAGCAAAGAATCCTCACAAGGTCCCAACTATGGTCCCTAAATGAGGTTTGGCTATATAATATGTTCAATTACACACATGATATAATTGTGTGTTTACGTCAATTGCGGATTAGGTCCTTTTTAAGAAACTAAGTTGAGAAAATGCCTACAGAGGTTCTCCATAATTCACATGAAGGTAAACTGAGCTTGCAATATTCTGTTAATAAAATTCTGTTCTAATAAAAGTAGTTTTAGGCCTGTAGGGCATTGGTGTCTTAGTCTGATCTACTCTAATAAGGTAGACAGTGTAAAAAACGAAATAAAGCAAGATGTAGTTGCATTCTCCACTCTATGATAAACATTAATTCCAATCATCAATAAACAAATGAATAAATAAAACCACCACATTCATTAAGTTGCTTACGGCAGTGTAGCATGATACATTCAATCGATTACAAAAGCAAAGGTTGTATCAAAATGTTTAACTGATCAATCTGTCCTACTTTCAGCTACCGTAGAAATATGGTTAAAACTACATTTTTTTCTAATGGAGTCTATCAATAAATGCAGCTCCTTAGACTTATAGGACAGAGGGATAGCTTGGCTGTATTATTAAATCGTAGTTGCAAATTGTTATCTTTGGTGACCTTTTTCAGCAAAACCAATAACTCATTTGGATTTTTAGCTCTAACGATGAAATTTCCACTACTGTAAATTGTTTAATTGCACACATTTATCACCCAGCTGGTACTAGCAATCAGTTTCTTAAGGAATTTAATTTCAAGGCTTCTTGCATTATCAGAGTCAGCTCCTCTCCTGGTGATTTAGGGAGATGTTAACATTCCAGACAAATCTTCCTTTCTTGGTACAGAAATATATTTACTGTTATCTTCTATATTAGTTCTCTTGAGAAATTCACCTGTTGAAACTTCTCTGTTCCAATTTTCATCATTGTCTTTCAGTTTACTTGACTCAAAAGCATCCTTTTTCATTTTCATTTTTTTATCATGTCAATCCTTTTTATTAGTTTATAATATAAAATATGAAAATACAAAAGCAAATAATAGGAAAATGGGGGGGTGAATGGAAGGGAAAAGCGCAGAAAAGAAAGGGAAAAGAAAGAAAAGGTGTTGACTTTAGACTCCCTTTGGTGCAGTAGTAATATCAAACCTCAACTTTTTACTTTTACATAATTGTATATTATTACTAGTTTCTATAGTTTCTAATTTCTATAACAACAGATCTATCTAATAAGTAAAATCCAACATCAAAGTTTCATTTTTTTCCCACCTCCAGCACAAAGTCCAGAAACGGTTTTCAAGTAGAAATAAAATTAGTTGTATTTTTTTCTTTTATCAAAGCAGTCAATTTAGCCATATCTGCTAAAAATATTCTTTTTCACTTGCTTCCCTATCTTAAGGCCCTGTCACACTGCCCAACAGATGCAAAACGTTAGTAAAAATGACACAACGGATGAGCAAAATGTTCCATCCATTGTTATCCGCTCTCAAAAGGGGCAAAGCCTCTCAAAGGGCAAAAAATTTGCATTAACTGGAGCGGATAACACAGAAAGGAACGGACGCGGGGAGGACGCAGGCGGATGGAAAGCAGATGCGGAACGGAAGCCCCCAAAATAGGGGCGGGCAATGGGTGGAAAGGGCCTCGATGGGAGCGGATGGCACATCACGCAGGGTCCGGGGGCCTCAGCAAACGGACGCGGAACGGATACAGTGGATGCAGATGGATGCGAGCGGATGAAGTGGATGCACCAGCGGAAGCCTAGCGGATGCACAGCGGAAGCCGAAAGGATGCCGAGCGTTAATGGCGCATGCGGGGGGATGCATTGCGTAAGCCCCATGGACATAAAGGGAAAAAAGCTCGCACGTGGCCAGCATTTGGAGGAAAGACCTGCTGCTGATACATCGAGTCCTTGCCTGCCCTGCTGCATGACTGCCTGTAAGCCTTGCTGCCTGCCTTCCTGCCAGCCTGCCTCCAAGCCTCCTGGCCAGCTCCCTGCTGCCTTGCTCTCTTGCCTTGCTGTCAGCCTTGCTGCTTAGCCTGCCTTCCAGCCTCCCTGCCAGAGCAGTCTGCCTGCCAGACTGGTGCCTGCCTGCCTGCCTGCAGGCTTCCTGCCAGCCTTGGTGCCAGCCTTCCTCCCAGCCTTGGTGCCTGCCAGCCTCCCTGCCAGCCCTCTTGCCAGCCAGCAACCCCACAACCATGGGAAGAAGCGAAAGCCCTCAGCACAAACCTGCCGCCATCCCTGGGAAGAGGGACAGGCCACCCTCCCGCCCCTTGTCCCTGACTCTGCTTCTGCTGGGGCTTCTGCTGCTCCGGCTCGCTCTTTCGGTGCTGGAGCTTCTGCTGAAGCTGCCTCCTGGTGGTGTGTGCTTCTGCTGCTTACTCTGCTGAAAGCTGCTCCTGGCGGTGATGCTTCTGCTGCTGCGTACTCTGCGAAGCTGCTGCTGGTCCTGCTTGTCCTGCTCGTGCTCCTGGTATTGCTCGTCCTGCTCGTGCTCCTGGTCCTGCTCGTGGTTGCTGCTGCTGCTCGTGCTCCTGTCTTGCTGGCGTTGTGGTTACTTCACTCTCTGCTGCTGATGATCCGGTCCTGCTGGTGCTGCTGGTGCTGCTGCTGATCCTGCTGCTTCTGCTGCTGCTGATGATGATCCTGCTGGTGATTGATTGATGATGATGATCCTGCTTGTGCTGCTGCTGGTGGTGGTGTGGAGGAGCAGCCCTACTACCTGGGACCCCTCTGATTGAGGCCCATCTGGTCCTGCCAAAGGGAGGAAGAGGCGTATGCGACAACGGGAGAGAGGAGGTAGTGCTATATGAGGAGGAACACGAGGATGAGGTGCTGGAGTGGCTGAGAGAGAATGACTATCTGTGGCGGAAGGGACACCGCTGTACAGGGACACCAAAAGGAAGCAGGCTGCTCGGAGAGAGAAGGCGGAGAGTCTGGGCTACACATCAGATGTGCTCCTCGGCTGGTGGAAGCACATGCACACCTGGACGGGAAAGGCTGCACCTGAAGAAATCTGGCCAGGCCACGGTTAAGCTGACGGAACAGAGAGACCTATGTCATTGCCAGGTGCAGTTCCTGGAGGGTTGAGATTTGCCACCGAGGAGCACCAGGAGCCCCTCTGTCTACCCTCTCTCTCCGGCAGCCTGCTGAGAGCCAGTCCTCCTCGGCCGAGAGTCAAGTTCCCTGTCTCCAGGCAGTTTCTGTGGAGCGTGCCACGGCGGAGAACCCGCGGACAGGTTGTAGTAACTGTGGTGGAGCACGTGGAGGACTCCTGGTGTCGGTGGGAGAAAGGAGACATCGCGTCCACCACAAGCCGTACCCGCATCCACCCCCAACTCCACCTCCACAGAAAGGCAGAGAGCCAGGACAGCCAGGAGGGGCAGAGCCACACTGTCCTGCTGGGATCAGGGACACCATCTGCACCAGCAAGATCTCCTCTCTCAGCTGGTCCACACCGACTCCTCATCCTTCAACCGCAAGCCCTTCCTCACCTATGTCAACCAGGCCCTCAGGGACATGGCGGATCCCAGTACCAGGTGGTGAAGGACCGGATCACGGAGCTGCTTCACAAACCCTCCAGACCCAGAGGAATTCTGCTCCACCCAGTCCAGGTCTGCTCCTCCACCCCAGGTGATGTCCTCCCATACCAAGCTTCCCACAGGCCTCACCTACCAGGGCTACGGCTACCAGGAGATCCAGCAGCACAGGCAGCAGCCCTTCCCAGACCAGCACAGAGTCATCAGACAACACTGTTGCGACCGTTCCACTGATGCCACCAATGCCAGCCACGCCAATTGATGCCGCCGACGATAGCGATGCCACCACCACACCGATGCCACCCACGCCAGTCCTGACCCAGCTGCAGACCAGACAGCCCCACTACACTACTCTTCTTCCACCCCACAGCCAAGCCCGGCCTCAGTACATCTGTCATCAGTACTGGGGCTGACCACCCCATGGCATGGAGGAAGGACCTCTCGCCGATCACGGGTCTGAGCCAGCTGTTCCGAGAGCTTTCTTCAAGATACGTCACCTGTTCAGATGAGCACTGCAGCAAGCACTCACCTCCACAGCACCTGGACCCTTCACCCCTGAGACTGGGCAACCTCTGAGTGAGCAAAGAGAGTGTCAGAGACTGGCTGCTGTCTACCTGTGGACTTTATTTCGACCACAGCTTGTTGTTCATTCACACACTGGCTTCATTTCTTTTTTTTTAAATAAAGTTCTTGGTTGAAATCTTTTTAGAAATTGTTTAAGCCTTTGCATGCTCTGTGGGATGAGTTAAGATAGCAGGGGGGGGCAGGGATACCTGTGGAATGAGCAGGGATACCTTTGGGATGGGTAATAACTGTGGGGATAGATAAACCTCCAGTGCAAGCATAGTGGGACTGTATGGTCCACCCTCCCAGATTGCCACCACCTATGGCCCTTTATTATCAATAACAATATATAATCATCCACACATTTACATAAACACAAAACTCTTTATTAAATGCCCTGTTCATCGTAGGACCACTCAACATACATGGCCCAATCTCATTCAGTGCGATGAGACAGGCTGAAGGAAGCATCCATTAATCATCTATCATCCTGTCTTGCCACTCCACCGCTCCAGCTGGGGAGTTGCAACCAGTGTCTCAGGAGGAGTGCGCTGCTTCTTCCTTCCACGTGAGGCTCTGTTGGGTTTGTACATCCTCAGTGTCTATCAGTTTCGCCCTTACTCCATTTCCCAGGCTCCAAGTCCCCATTGCTTTGTTGGAGGTCCACGAGCCTGTTCTGCAAGACTGGGTAGCAGGTGTGCATGAGATTGTTCAGGATGCAGCAAGCTTCACGATCCTCCTCACGTCTCTGGGCGATGCTGCATGGTGGTGAGAAGTACTGGAACCTGTTGGCCAGGATGCCAAAGGCATTCTCCGCACCCGTTTGCCCTGGACAGCCTATAGTTGAAGATCCTCTCTTCAGGGGGTGAGGAGTCTGGAAGTGTTAGGGCTTCAGGAGGTAGGTTCTGAGGGAGGAAGGCGTCATCCCCCACGATGAAGTAGGAGGCACCTCTTTTGTGTTGTTGAGCAGGGGGTCTGGATCTGGGAAGCCCACGATGAGGTTGCGTTCAGCCCTTCCTTGAGGTCACTGGCGTTGTATACCTGGGCATCTGAAGATGAGCTGTTGCCTGAAGCATCGATGTACAGGACTTGTAGTCAGCATCGACCATGGCGAAGAGGACGATGCTGAAGAAAGCCCTTGTAGTTGAAATAAGTTGACCCCGATCTGGCTGGAACTTTGCACCACGTGCTTCCCATCTATGGCTCCAACGTGTGGGGGGAAGTTTCCACCTCTGATACCACTGCCTTGCAACTTTCTTCCATCCTTCTTCAGTGGAGGGCACTGGAGGAGCCTCCCAGGTATTCTTCGATGATGGCCTGCACCATTCTCTGACCACAATGCTGATGGTGTTATGTGGCACCCTCCAGCCATACTGCATGCTCCTGTAGGGTGGTCCCTGAGGCCAGGTGGCGCAGAGTGAGTGCCACCTTGAGCCCAGGTTCCAGGCTGGGCCGGAAGTTGGTGTTTGCCTTGGTCAACCTGGGTGTCAGGCGTTGCACAACTTCGTCAAACATGGCTGGAGGCATCCTCATGAAGTTCTGGAATGCCCGAGTGTCTTCGTTCCTGCAGCTCCAATGATTCAGCTTGTTGTTACAGCCGTACTTGCTCTTCTCCCGATCCATCTTCAGACCCAGACGCTTCTTGGCCACCTCTTTTTCTTCCCGTAGTAGAGTTCACAGAGCCTGTAGATGGCTTCGCACTGTTGCAGAAGGATGGTGGCTGCCAAAAGGACTGTGTTACAATCCACGGTGACATGACTGTATGCTGTGGAGAGTAAGAGTCAGATGAAGGCTGCAGAGGTTCTGACAGCTGGGCTGCTGGGCTGCAAGTGAGATGCAGGCGAGTTGATCCCCCTTTTTATAGGCAGTATAGGTGTCCCTTTGCATCCTCTAGGCATCCTCTAGGCATCCTCTATGCATCCTGTAGACATCCTTAATATCTGAGATAGGTCCCTCTGCGACGTTTTTTCCGTTTTAAACGCTTTGTTTCCACTAGGCATCCGTTCTGCATCCATTCTGCGTCCGTTCCGCTTCCTCCTGCGTCCGAGTGGATGCGAGTTGCGCAGATGCGCAGCGGATGCCTAGTGGATATAGCGGATGCATTACGGATGCAGAATGGATGCCTAGCGGATGCAGAATGGACGAATTGGATACATTTTCCACGCAAAGTTTTGAGCAGCTCAAAACTTTCTGAGCGGATGAAATGTCAATAGACGGATGCTGGACGGATAGAGAGGAAGCAAAACGGAGGCAGTGAGTTCAGAAACAGATACATCACGTTAACCAACGGATGGCAAGCTGTTTTGTCTGTTTTACATCCTCTTTGCATCCATTGGTGCAGTGTGACAGGGGCTTTACCGTTAACAATGGTAACACATAGGTGTCTGTGGAGCGATCTTCCAAATTGGCACTGGCTTATTTGTTAATGTCTTGCTGGTGGTGTAAAAAAAAAAAATTAATTTCAGTGCCTTTTATTTTTTTCTTAATTGTATTTATTAATTTTTATCATGCCTATATTATTTTTATAAATAACTCATGGCAGCGAACATACCTAATATTACTGCTTTGCCCAATGCAAACACTGTGTGAGGTAAGTTGGGCTGACAAAGAATAAAAACCAATCATCCGCATTTGATGTTTTAGACCAATGAAAGCATATGGGCAACCTGAATTCCCAGCCATTGGCACTTTACACCTAAATCTTTGTTTTGGACGAAAAGGAGGGGTCTCCCTTACTGAACGTCCTGGACTGGAGATGATTAGTCCAAATTATCCCATTTCCCTCCCTCATTTTTTGTTATTTGTGGGCCAGATGATTAGGGGACTGAAGCATATGAAGAACAGTTACGGGAGTCCTGGTGGTGCAGTAGTTAGAATGCAGTCTCGCAGGCTGATTTTGCCCACAGCCAGGAGTTCGATCCTGACTGGCCAAAGGTTGACTCAGCCTTCCATCCTTTCAAGGTCAGTAAAATGAGGAGCCAGACTGTTGGGGGCAATATGCTGACTCTGTAAACAATTTAGACAGAGCTGTAAAGCTCTTTGAAGCAGTATAAAAGTCTAAGTGCTGTTGTTATTGTTACAGGAATTGATTATGTCTAGTTTAATGGAAAGAAGGACTGACATAATAGTGTTCCAATATTTAAGGGGCTGCCCCAAAGAAGAGAGGGCTGACCTATCTCCAAATCACTTGAAGAGAGAATATGAAACAATGGATGGATGGAAACCAGGGGTGGGATTCTACCAGTTCGCACTTATTCACTAGAACCGGCTGTTAATATTCTAAGCAGTTCAGAGAACCGGTTGTTCGAAGAAATTACTGGCCTAATCCTGTAAGGAAGGCAGGAAGGAAACATTCTGGTGTTGCTTACAGAAACTGCCTCTCTGTTAACCCTTATTACATTCTTGGCAGGACTAGACTTCCCGTCTCAGGAGCAACTCTGGAGTTTTTTTCCCCTCCTTTGTTGGCAATTTGCTCATGTGGAGTGACCATTTAAAGTTACAGTGGCACTGAAAAAAGTGACTTATGACCATTTTTCACACTTATGACTGTTGCAGCATCTCCACAGTCATGAGAGGCCAGGCGAGGAGATGGTGCCTCAGTGTGAATGATATTGAGTTGGCCACACCCAGCCAATAACATGACCACCAAGCTACACCCATTAACTAAGCCATGCCCACAGAACCAGTTGTTAAAAAAACTGAATCCCACCCCGATGGAAAGTAATCAAGGAGAGAAGCAACCTAGAGAACTAAGGAGAAATTGACAGTGAGAACAATTAGCCAGCAGAACGGCTTGCCTTCAGAAGTTGTGGGCGCCTCATCATTGGAGGATTTTAAGAAGAGGTTCAGGAACATTTGTTTGAAATGGTATAGGGTTGCTTGCCTGAATAGAGGGTTGAACTGGAGGACCTTCCAATTGTTATTCTGTTAAAAAGTTTTAGTATGATTTATTATAGCACAAAATATAATGAAGATAATGATGAAGAAAGGGGGGGAGTGCAAGATAAAGAAAATAAAAGAGATAAAAAGTGTTAACTGGCAATTGCACAGTAAATGCTAATACAATTAAGACTTCAACTTTTTATATTACCTATAATTATGAAAAGCCAGTTCTATAGCTAATCCCTCCCTCAAATTCATCTTGTTCATCTCCTACAACTTTGTTTAAAATAGTTCATACTGTCATCTTAGTCAAATCCATTTTTTCTCCTGCTGCGGGAAATGGTGTACATTTTATTTATGCTTATTAATTTTTCTAAGCTATCATAATCTATATTAACAAAAATCAGTATATTCTTTCAAATTATTTAACCTGAAAGGGAAAATTCTCTGCAACTCTTCTTTTTCAACTCCACTGGAAACATATAATTAAACCAGTTTTATAGTAGGCAGATGTCAGATTTATATTCCAAAATTACAATTAATTCCTTTGTATTGTCAGTAGTTTGATAACTTTTTGCACCTGGTTACATCTCTGGCTTACTCATCTAACAATTAAAATGAAATGAAATAATTCTCTAAAATATTTTTTTTCCAATCTCTATTTAGCTTAGGTGCCTTTGTTGTTACTTCCATCTAATTCTGTTCATTAGCTCCCTCTTGTGATCAAACAATAAATGTTTTTTTAAAGGTGAACAGAATAGCATTGCATAGCATAGCATAGCATAGAACAGAATAGAATAGGAGCTGGAAGGGACTTTGGAGGTCTTCTAATCCAGCCTCCTGCTCAAACAGGAGAATCTCAGATAAGTGACTGTCCAGTCTCTTCTTAAAAACCTCCAGTGATGGAGCCTCCACGATTTCTGAAGGCAAGCTGTTTTAGTGGTTAATTGTCCTCACTGTTAGGAAGTTTCTCCTTAAATCCAGGTTGCTTCTCTCTTCGATCAGTTTCCAACCATTATTTCTTGTCTTGCCCTCTTGGTCCTTTGGAGAATAATTTGACGTCATTTTCTTTGTGGCAGCCCCTCAAATACTGAAATACTGCTATCATGTCAGCTTTTATTCTTCTTTTCTTTACACTAGCCAGACCCAAAATCTGCAGCCGTTCTTCACATGGTTTAGTCTCCAGGCCTTTGATAATCCAATTGCTCTTCTCTGAACTTTTTCCAAAGTCTCAACATCTTTTTTTGTAGTATGGTGACCAAAACTGGTTGCAGTATTCCAGGTATGGTTTTACTAGTGTTTTGTAAAGTGGCATTCATACTTCACATGATCTTGATTCTATGCCTGTTTATACAACCCAGGATTGTATTAGCTTTTTTGGCGGCAACTGCACATTGCTGGTTCATATTCAAATGATCATCTGGTATCTCTTGGCCAGTCAGGATCTACTAAAATAGGAAAATTTCAGCCTCCCATAACAAACAATCCAAAATTGCAAATTATAATTCCCAGGGTCAAATTAAGGTGGCAAATTCCTTATGTTTTTCTACCAAAATTGGAAAGAAAAAAGTATCCTACAGCTCTTTATTTTAGCTCACCTCTGGCAGGATTATGGTTTTTGGGGAAATTGTAATTGTTGAACAATGAGGAGGAGGGTAACTCCTCATTGTTTAACAATTATGATTTTCCCAAAATGGCACAGATCTTCAAAAAAGAATAAGAGCCTCTTTTAGCTTAGTAAAAATAATAAATTGAATAAAGTATTTAAGAAATGAAAGGCATGACTTATTGCCCATTTGAAAAATAAATTCCAAAATGGCCACTTTTTCAACGAAGAAGCGATTTCAGCCCTACCTCTCAACTTATGGACAACTCATCGGACCATCTCAGAGCGCCATTCCAGGCTGTTCTTGAAGATTGCTGATGCATGAAGGATATTGTGGGATGATTCTGGGACTCTTCCTAACCCAGGAGAGTCATAATTAGGGGACTCAGTTCCCTGTTTGTAAATTGAAAAAGCTGTGGTGAGTTTTGAAAACTGGCCAGTTGGCTATCTTCAGTGTTCTGGGCCTCATCAGTAATGAGGAACAGAAGCATAGATTAATATGGACTATCTTCAGTGTTCTGGGCCTCATCAGTAATGAGGAACAGAAGCATAGATTAATATGGACTTTCTTGAACGTTCCTAATTGAAGGCTTTTGGTTGACAACAAAATGGAGAATTAGAAGTCTCTGAAAGAGCAGAGGGACTGCAGCAGCAATGACCAATGGACTGGTTGGAACCTCAGTCTAATAGAACTTGTCTGGACAAGGAGAAAAATGCTCATTTGTACTCCAGAAATTTGTTCCTCAGAAGGAAGTCACAGGATAATGGTTATATCATGGGTCCGGGCAAGGGGAGATGTAGAAAGGTAGCAAGCTGTCAACTGTGGTGGAACCTTTAAGAAAATCTTATTTTCTAATCACATTGGATTTGCAATTATTTCACAGTTAAGCAAGTTCTTCCAAACAAGTTGGTAAAACCACCTGGTAAGTAAAACTTTATGCCAAAATGGAGGAATAGCTAACTAGCAGAATATAAGAATATAAAATAAATTTAGCAAAATGTAGCGAAAAGCTAAATAAGAATTTATTTTAAAAGACCAGATTAATTTGGAATATTAGATTTTTTGCTGAGATTTTTTTTTTAAAATGAGTAAATAAAACATTTATCTGGAAACACAGATTGTTTAGTCTATCAAGAGAGATATTATTGGCATGAGCAGAAAACAATGCAACTAAAACCTCACAATTCCATGAACATAGAAATAGCCACCAGAGGTGGCTAAAGTTACAGACAAGGAAAATGACAGACCTTAAAGGTCTGGTTCTTGAGCCATTTCAAATGATTTTTGAAGAATTGGGAGAGACACTTATAATTAATTTGACAATAATTTTTACACATGTAAATTTTAAAAAATTATAAAGACATGAATAATGTGGTAGATAACAAAATGGAAGAATGTATAGACAGACAAGTTGAAGAGGGAATACAAATTGTAGCTGGTGAAGAAACATTGGAAAATAAAGAAAACGAGAATTAGAGATAACAGAGTAGAAATACAAAGAACAAATCAAGGCATGCAAAATATTCTGAACCAGGGCTTACTTCTAGATTTATCAAAGAGGGTTTTGAAAACTATGAAGAAAATTTGAATTGAGTTTCAATCCTACCAAAGCAACATGATGAAATAAAGTCATCCATCCATCCAGTCAGAATTCATCCATCCATCCATCCATCCATCCATCCATCCATCCACATACATACTTTTAAAAAAATTAAAAAACCCTTTATGGACTTTCTTCCAACAATTAGAAATGACAATGAAGTTTGGATTTGTGAATGGATAAGGGGAAGGAGGGGGCTATGAGAAGAAATGAACCATTTATGTTATTTCATAGGGGAGGAGAATTATTAATTTGTCTATGTTTGTTGAAAGGAAGATCAGGAATTGCTCCTTTAAATATTCTTTCTTTCTTTCTTTCTTTCTTTCTTTCTTTCTTTCTTTCTTTCTTTCTTTCTTTCTTTCTTTCNTTTCTTTCTTTCTTTCTTTCTTTCTTTCTTTCTTTCTTTCTTTCTTTCTTTCTTTCTTTCTTTCTTTCTTTCTATCTAATTCTTTTTTCACTTTATATTATTTCTTTCTCTTTCCTTCTCCTTTTCTGCTATCCATTTGCATTATTTTTAGTACTGCAAAACTTTTAATGAAAATACATTTTAAAAAAGAAATGTCCTCACTGAAAAAGCCAACATTATTTTATTTAAATAATACAATTCAAGGATGCCTCACTGCCAAAGGAGCAAAGGAGCTGATAAATTCCCTGATCAAGGCATTAGAATAGTATGCTTATCAAATGACTTGATGCCTCTTCCTGTTGAGTCCAAAACAGGACTGTTTGCTGGACATCCCCCAAACCAGTTGCTCTGGCTAGCTGTTCTCAAAAAGTACTTGTTTGAACTGCAATGCTGACTCATCAAGCCTGAACATACCCAACTATCTGGAAAATATGCTCCTGGTTTATATGCTTGAGTAGTTTTGTCACCTAATCAGAACAGACTGGTGTGAGACTGAAAAATTACTTCTCACACAGATAAAAGTAGGCAACCTCATACTAGGTCAGGCTATTTACAAAACAAGGTCCAGATGGAAACTGACCAAAACAGATTCACTTCCAGTCTTTTTCACAGAATGGGTGAAAGAAAAAAGCACAAGAAATGTTGACTACTGACTCAACAGAGCTTTCATTTGATTCAAGCAGTTCCTGGAATTGCTTTGTAATGACTTCTTCATAGTTTCACTACAATAAAACTACTTAGCTATGCATTATGAGTTATCTATTTAAAATGTATTTAGAAGTTTCTCTTTAATGGGCCTTTATAAGTCATTGATATTTCATCTCTAATATTTTTATTCTTTAAATATAATTGCTAATGACTATTTTAAATGCTGGGGGCCATTCAGTTTTGCTAATTTTATGTTTTAAGCTGAGATCTTCACTTGGTATACAGTGTGCTGTTTATTATTATTATTATTATTATTATTATTATTATTGACAAATATATGTATATATGTATATGTATACACACACATATACATACATATACAATACACAATACACATATTGTACTAACACATCTAGTTTGCATTTTATTCTTTTCTACTACTTCAAGTATACCAGTTCATATTTAATGAAAATAAAACTACTAGTACTGAAACTACTACTACTGGAATTACTGGTACAACACTGACATGGCACTACAAATAAGCAGAAACTTTCTGTATCATAAACAACAAATCATTGGAAAAGTGGCCATTATTATGAGTGATCCAAGTTCACCAAAAATTTCCATAGAATTCAAAAATCTGTTTAAGAAGCACAATTTAATCCTATTAAGGTCATTAGCTTGTATGAAGCTCTAATACAGACCCACTGGAATAACTTGCTTCATTTTACATCTTGAGAAATCCCTAAAATATTACCAGAATGCAATCTATGCACCATTATTTGTTTTTTATTTCCATCTATATTGTTTTTATAAATAACTAAAGGTGGCTAACATATCAAATCCTTCTTCCTTCTTCTATTTTCTGCATAACAACAACTCTGTGAGGTGAGCTGTGCTCAGAAAGAGCGACTGGCTCAAAGTCACCCAGGCCAGCTTTCATACCTAGGGCAGGACTAGAACTCACCATCCCCTGATTTCTCACCTGGTGCTTCAGATACTCTCCCAAGAACAGTGATACTAATGCTATGTGTTTTCTCTGCCGCTACTTTCAGATCTGTTAGAGTAACTGTGCTTTCTGTTAACATTTGTCATGTCTTTCATTATGTTGCTGGAAAGTTTATGTTGTGGGGTAAAAAAAACACCCTATAATATGTAAGAGGAGGAAAAAGAAAAGAACATTATCCCTATCATTTGGAGCATTGTAAAATTGCTAAGACAAAAGTATATCCAAAGATAACTACCAGTACTAACATGGTCCCACTCTACAGATAAAACTATTGCCAACAGATAATTATTATCTTATATTTTCTCAAACTTTCTGTTTTCTATTCTCAGCCTTCACAAAAACAGAAACCAGTAATTATAGGGTAGATTATTACAGATACAGTATAACTTAGGAGAAGCACACAAAACAAACACATAGTTGAGTAAATAAATTCTGGCAAGGAATAAGATGATAAAACTAGTCTCATATATTGTGTCTGTTAAAGTTCAAGTCAATTTCTGACATATAAACTTGGCTGGAAATGCAATAATTTTCAATAGGTTGGTTATGGAAGAAATCATTATCTACTTCCAAAATTAATATCTGGATAACAAGTCATGGGAAATGATGAACATGAACTGCTTTAACATTATATGTTAGAAGTCCAAAGATGTTATCCAATCATTTTATGAATCTCTCTTTACATTTCAGAATCTGTAATCCAAAAAAGTGAACTTTAGTATAGACAATAGAACTTGGTTCTTTTCTCACTATTTCCCAACTTAGAACAGGATATGAGTTTGAAATTTCTCTTAGTCACGTAACACAGATATTACTTCAGAAAATATCACCTTTCTTCTCAAGTTTCATTTGTTGAATGTATGGGTTTTTGATCGGCACTACTTTAATTTATGCTAGCTTTTATTTATGCAATTAAATGGTTTTTATCGCCCCTTATCTTATAGCATAGACTCTAAGCAATATAAAACTTAAAAACAACAATTGAAATCATAAATGGCTGAGGTCGCAAACAGCAATTGCAACCTACAGTAAAAAAAAAAAAGATAGCAGAGCTTATTGAAGTATGATTTCTGATGCAGCTGTGCTAATCTTGCTGGAATAAAAACTATAGCATATTAAGGTGCCATAGTATCCTTTACTAATTCCACTGTCTTTTATTTGTCGTACACTGTACAGATTTTTCCCTCCCTTAAAAATTAGGTGGTATGATAACGCTGAGCTTGTTGTATTCAAAACTTTGTCTCGTTCAAATGTGATTGTTTTGGAAGGCCTTAGAACAGGGCTGTCAAACTCCTGGCCCCTGGATCGGATGTTACACACTGGCCATGGCCACACCCCATTTAGCGAAGGGGAAAAAAGTCTGGATATGTCACATGATGTCACTATGAATTTGACACCCCTGCCTTAGAATATCATACTGTAATCTAAACGGTGCTATCTCTTGCTGATTCTGAAGGAACACACTCAAATTGTGTTCCAATAACATGATTGCAAATGATCTGACAGGCAGATTATGGTGCTAAGCTGTTGGTTTTTATAATTAGTTTATTTTAGTGTTGCCTAGACAAATTGGTCTAGTTTAGTATCTGACTTTTTTGGGGTATCTGTTTATATTTGTTTATGCTGAAGTCTCAGAATGAAACTAAAGTATTATCACTGCATTCTTGCAAATAATTAGTAATATTTGTACATGGTTTTTTTACATGGTTACCAACATCACAGTCTCTGACTGACAAAGCAATAGCTAGAAGAGAAGCCCTTGTTATGCTGTATATATATGACATGTATTGTTTTACACCAGGGGTGTTAAACTCAAGGCCCGCCCTGGAAACAGAAAAGGACTGCTCCGCAGTGCCTCTGCCAGTGATAACAGAGTTCATGAGGGCTGCATGTGGTCTCCTTGAGCTCCGTTTTTGCTGGCAAAAGGTTGCAGGAGGCTGTCACAGCTGAAAATGGAGCTCAGGAGCCCATTTTCTCTGGCAGAGTACTCTGGCCACCACAGGCGCCCCCGACATGAATGATGCCATGCTGGCCATGCCCACCCCAGCCTCCTGGGGTCAAACACAACCCTCATGCGGCCCTCAGTGAAACTGAGTTTGACACCTCTGTTTTGTACACTTCAGAGTGAAATGCACCAAAACAGCACAGAAGGTCGCCTATGCAATAAAGTCACCAAACAAAACCAATACCTTGTATAGAATCTGTGTGGATGATATCCTTACTTTCAAAGGACCATCTCTGATCTATATAGAAACCTTGAATATCCAGTATGTATGTATGTATGTATGTATGTATGTATGTATGTATGTATGTTTGTATGTATGTATAAACAAAAACCCCTATGTGTGATATGTCTTCCTTAATCTTACATCCTCTGCCAGAAATCTGGAAGTTTGAGTATTCTGTATAGTATCTTAGCTATTTCTAATACTGCACTCTTCTGTAAAGAGAGATTTTACCCTAATGGTATGGTAGATTCCAGCTGTGATTTGAATGCCAGAATGTAAAGGCAGTGCTGTAACCACTATACCATCCAGCTGCTTCGTAATACACACAGACACACACACACACACAGGTATAGCGTGTGCCTGATTTTTTTCTGGGGATGATCAATCTCCCATTTTTAGTAGTTCTTTAAAATACTTTTAAAAATCATTTGTGGCAAAAAAATTGATACTATACATTTGACAGTGACATTGGCAATCTTTAAATATGATTCTCCCCCTCTTTACTTTTTTTTTTTTTAAATACCAACATCACGGTCTCTGACTGACAAAGCAATAGCTAGAAGAGAAGCCCTTGTACAGTTGTTGGAATGTGACATAGGATGCCCGACAGAGCAATTAATCACAATGCTTTTCTGTGAATAGCTCTCTTTAGGGATAGTCACTAATACACACAAATGTACACATGCTTGCTTATATCACCCCCACACCAAAAAAGACATACTATTGTTGGCTTGTAAAATTGAGAACCAACTGAGCATAGTATTAAGTGCATTTTTACTCCTGTAGGAATAATAAAGTAAAACCTGTTTAAAGGAACAGCAGATTTTTGATACAGATGAATAAAACCACCTTGGTACTACTAGCTGCATCTATAATACATTTTTGCTAAAAAACAGAACCCAGGCCGTTGGGCACCTAAGACTGCTCGATTGGGGAAAGTTCTCTTCAAAGTGATATACCATATATTCACAACTGGTTTGTGAGCATCTTGGCTGGTGAAATGGAAACAGCGCAGCTTTAAATGGTGTTTGCTCATAGCTTGAAGAATAAGGCCTTTCAGAGACAGCAATAGCACTTAGACTTATATACCACTTTACAGCCCTGTCTAAGTGGTCTACAGAGTCAGCATATTGCCCCCCCCCAACAATCTGGGTCCTCATTTTACCCACCTCGGAAAGATGGAAGACTTTGAGCCTGGTGAGATTCGATCTGCTAAATTGCAGGCAGCCAACAGTCAGGAAAAGTAGCCTGCAGTACTGCACTCTAACCACTGCGCCACCATGGCTCATAAAGATGCTACACTGATAATTATTGCAATTAATATAGATGGAGGAAAATGGAGTCATGATACAGGCAGTCCTCATCTTACAACCATTCATTTAGGGACCAAAGTTACAATGGCACTGATAAAAATGACTTACAACCATTCTATACAAGTATGACAGCATTTCCAATAGCCACATGATCAAACTTAAGTTGCTTGACTACAGGCATGTATTTATGACTGTTGCAGGATCCCTGCCATTTGTGCCCTTCTCAGCTGGCTTCCAATAATCAAAGTCATTGGGGAAGCCAGATCAGTTCAGAGTTTTGCAGTGTAAATTCAGCACCAGAAAAGTAAACACAGATGGCTGATGCTTCATTTAACGTCTTTATAAACACACATAGTAAATTTTAGAATACCAGTTGTAGATTTCTCCAACATGGAACAAACTCAAACAGAAGCAAACATGGTACAGGCTCAGAGTAGAACAGCAACTCAACTTCAGCAGACAAGGAAGCAAGTTTCTCTTTCACTTAGTTCAGCAGGCAAGCAAGACAGAAGCAGTTTCATTTTCAATAGATAGACTGAGAGCTCAACATAGCTACAGAGCTTAATACAGAGCCACACCTAGGCTACTTCTAGTTTCAGTTTCCAAACAGTCCTCATTGGTTGACTTAGTTGCCATGCCTATTCCAGTTCATGAATATACTCTGACAAGATCCCCTTAACAACTGTTGAAATTACGTAACAATCGCAGTGATTTGCTTAACAATCAAGGAAAAAAAGGATCATGTAACAACCACCTTGCTTAGCAACAGAAATTCTGGTCATAGTTATGTTTGTAAGTCGAGGACCACCTGTATCATATTATAGTTACTAGATCTAGTGTCTTTTTTTAACTGGTCACGTATGGTAAGTAACATTTTGTCTCAATGGCTTTGACGTGCTCATAGAACTTATACATGCCTAAGTCTCTATCTTACAGAATCATAGAGTTTGAAGGGCCTATCTGAGTCTTGGGATCCAATCTTTTCCCGTTGCAGAAATCCAAACCAAAGCATCTCTGAGAGATGCTTGCTTTCCTCTGCTTGAACATCCAGGGAATGAGTGACCATTAGAACTCAATGTAATTTATTCAATGGTCAAACTGCTGTTACTGTTATCAAGTTTCTTCTAACGTTCCACAACTTCACCTTAAAAAAAGAGAAGCATGTGCAACTTTGCACCACAGCAATGGAAGTTCAATAGCTCACCACATGAAGAAATAAGGATGGAAAGCTCAAAATGAGAAGGAAACTGAAATGCTGTTGAAGCCATGTCTCAAACTTCCTCTTTCTGATTTCTATTCAGTTGAGAGGTCTTCAGGACACCTCTACTCATATGGGTCTGGAAGAATAAAGGTATCATTGAGATTAGAGACCTCGAATTGCAGAAAGCTGTACCTGCATTGAAACTCAGGAAAGCAGAGATCTCTCACCTGAACTTGTGCTGACTGAACCGAAGTGGGAGTGGGAATGTCACATTTTGTATTTCCTTCTCACTTAGACCTCCCTGTGCCATGCCAAAGGGATGTCACATTTCTAAGAAGCCCATAAGCTGTTGTCTGTTGTTCCAGAAAGCAGAGAATAAAAGGTATAGTCATGGAATCAGTTATTAACCAATCCATTATCCTCCACTTAGAGGCAAACAACCTACTCTCTAATAAACAATTTGGTTTCAGAAAAAAACTATCATGTAATCTGCAACTCTTACACTACTGTAAAACATATGGACAGACATAACTCGATCAGGGCAAAACAATAGACGCATACCTAGACTTCTGTAAAGCCTTTAATTCAATGTTACATGACAAAACTATTCCTAAAACTAAAATCAAATGGTATCTATCTGGACAACTGCATAACTGGATAGAAGGATTCCTGTCAAACAGACAACAAATGGTCCAAATTGGGGTGAGAATCCGCTAGTCAAATTCATGTACCTGTCAGATAGATTGGGGTGTCCCCCAAGGCATTGTTCTGGACCAACTCTTCTTCATATCTACATAAATGACCTATTGATCATATTAAGAGCAACTGCGTTCTTCTTCGCTGATGATGTAAAGCTATTCAAACACCACAGACAATACTTGGCTACCTTTCAAAAAAGACCTCGACTTGTATCAGAATGGTCGAATAAATGGTAACTTCAAATCTCAATAAATAAATGCTCTGTCTTTACATATCAACAAAAAAAAATCAGAAAATAAAATACCAAGCTGGAATAGTCAAGGATCTTTTTTGATGATCCAAAATATGTCCAAGGATCTTGGAGTACTATCTCTAATGACCTAAGCGTAGAGCCCACTGTAACTACATAGCCAAAAAGGCATTTAAGAAGTTGCTTTAACCTTAATCCTATGTCGCTTTTTCTCTGGTAATATTACACTACTAAAGGCCCCTGTCACACTGCCACCAACGGATGCAAAGAGGTTGTTAAACGCGACAATAAAAGCTGCCATGCTTGGTTACTTGATGTACTCACTGCCTCCATTTTGCTTCCTCTCTATCCATCCAGCATCCATCTATTGACGTTTTATCTGTCAGAAAGTTTGAAGCTTGCCCAAAACTTTTGCGCAGAAAAATGTATCCAATTCATCATTCTGCATCCGCTACGCATCCGCTAAGCATCCCATTTCTGCATCCGTTATGCATCCGCTATATCCGCTAGGCATCCGCTCGTATCCGGCACAACTCGATCCGGCTCGGACGCAGGGATGGAAGCGCGAACGGGATGCAGAACAGATGCCTAGTGGAAACAAAGCGTTTAAAACGGAAAAAACGTTTGCAGAGGGGACCTATCTCGCGAATATTTAAGGATGTCTACAGATGGCCTAGAGGATGCCTAGAGGGATGCAAAGGCGGACACCTATTCTGCAATAAAAAGGAGGAGCAACCACAGTTGGATCTCAACTTTCAGAACAGCAGCCTTGCGGTGCGGGACCTCTGCAGCCTTTCATCATGCCTCTTCCTCTTCCACAGCATCCAGTTCATGTCCACCGTGGTCGATAAACACAGTTCCTTTTGGGCAGCCACCATCCTTTTGCAACAGTTGCGAAGCCATCTACAGGCTCGTGTGACTCTTACTTACGGAAGAAAATAGGGCGGCCAAGAAGCATCTGGGTACGAAGATTGGTTCGCCAGAGAGCAGAGGACGGACTGTCAACAAGCTGATGGTGGAGCTCAGGAACGAAGACACTCGGGCTTTCCAGAACTTCATGAGGATTGACGAACTTGTGCAGCCGGCTGACACCCAGTATGACCAAACAAACACCAACTTCGGCCCAGCCTGCGAACCTGGGCTCAAGTGGCACTCACTCTGCCCACTGCCTCAGGGACCACTACAGGACATGCAGTATGCTGGGGGTGCCACCCACCACCATCAGCATTGTGGTCAGCAGAAGTGGTGCAGGCCATCACCTCGAAGAATACAAGAGGAGCTCCTCAGTGCCCCTCCACTGAAGAAGATGGAAGAAAGGTTTGCAGAAGCAGTGGTATCAGAGGTGGAACTTCCCCCACACCGTTGGAGCCTCGATGCAAAGCACGTGCCCTGCAAAGCTCCAGCCAAGTCAGGCCACTATTTCAACTACAAAGGGCTTTTCAGCATCATCTCTTCACCATGGTCATGCTGACTACAAGTTCATGTACATCGATGCTTCAGCAGCGGCTCATCTTCAGATGCCCAGGTATACAACGACAGTCACCTCAAAGGAGGAGCTGGAACGCAACCTCAGCATGGGCTTCCCAGATTCCAGACGCCTGGCCCAACGGACACACAAGATGTGCCCTACTTCATTGTGGGGGATGAGGCCTTCGCCCTCACAACCTACCTCTATGAAGACCTACACTCCAAATACCTCACCCGTGAAGAGAGGATCTTCAACTAAGGCTGGTCCAGGGCAAGGCGGTGGTGGAGTATGCCTTTGGTCCTGGCTAACAGGTTCCAGTACTTCTCACCACCATGCAGCATCACCCCAGAGACCATGAGGAGGATCTGGAAGCTTGCTGCAATCTCTCTCCC
>BHFT01036267.1:0-45951 GCA_004320025.1 Laticauda laticaudata | reverse complement strand
GTAGCAACGTTTCAGCAGAATCTCATCTGCCATCATCAGGCTTCTGTATGGATGTGTGTCTCACAGTTCCTGGTTTTGCCAGAAACTGGTCCACGCAAACAAGCAAAGCCCCGTCCATGGGATGGAGGTAGCACATGAAACCACATCGCACCGGTTGACGGAAAAACCTTTCCACAAAACCAATCCCTGATGCCCAAAAGGTTGGGGCCACTGTCCTAGGCGATAAATAAGTATATTGTGAGTACTGTGGGTTAATCATACCACTGTAGCTCTGTTTATATATCATGGTAAGATCAGTTTCAATTTAGCATGATAGGAATGAGTCTAGTCTTTTGGGGAGCTTACACTATCCCCATCCTGCCATATCAGCTTTCATTAAATATTTTTTCTTTCCTAATCAACTAGAACTGTCTATCTGCTTAGTTTCAGTAAGCCAGTTTCAGGATTTACAATGTGTAAATAGCTTGTTTGTAATAGAATAGTAGTGATAGTAATTACTGTTTCATTAAAGCATAGCTAAGTAAGTGCAAAAGTTTCCATATTTTTCCATAGGAAAAGGAAAATAGATGGAGAACATGTAATCTCAGGAGACAGCTGGGTAGGTTTCTATTTGTGTAGGTTGTACTCAGTTATAATACATAAATATGCTTAGTGTAGAGTGAACCCTAGAGTGCTTCATGCGCTTAGGTTATCCAGTGCAAACAAAAACAAACGTTGCTTAAATTTGTCAATTTAATTTGTCAATGTAATTTTTCAGTCAATGTTTAATTTGTTTAAGGAACGCCTTTAGAATGCAAATATAGTGAAGAGGACCTTTCTTCCTTGCACAAAATGAATTGTGTTGTTTGGTAAAATTGTAATGAGCAGACTGCTTGAACTTCTTTCTGGTCCTAATAGTATAATATATAATGTATGGTTTTCTAAGTCATATTTATTTTTAATATTAGTGGGCGGTATGTAAAAGTCTGTTAAATTTTCTTCACCAGGAATTCTTGGAAGCCAGCTGACATATTTAGTACTCTGGGAGAACGAGAGTCAGATAAAATCTTGTTAGATGCTAAGAAATCTCAGTGGAAGAAAGAACTAGGTACTGTGTAATTTGCTGTATTTCTATATTATGCAATTGATCATTGATTCGTATTTAACCTTAAATATTTTGTTTCTGAAGTAACAGGTGTCCTGATTTTGATGTTAGTAGTATACTCTTGTTCTAGTGGTACTGATTTCAATTAGCAGTGTTTAAATATTTTTATATTTCAATCTTTTTCATTATTTTTAGTCTTAATAAATACAGAAATCAAATAACAATTACCTAAAGTTTATGCAACATTTACAAGTCTTTTTTCCCTATAATGCTTTTTTAATAAGATAGAAAAGATGTAGTGGGCTAGTTTCTGGCTTTACTTATTTCTGTTCCAGGTGTGGCATCTCTTGTATAAAGACAGTCCCAGTCAGTTCTGGCACATCTTGCCCGGTGTGCTGCAACTGCAACCAAATCCTCACCCTGTTCCATGCCAGTGAGAGAAATAAAATGGCACCAGCACATGTGTTTTTAGATTAGAAAGAAGCATGTCAGTTTGGTTTTGTTTGCAGATTTTATTTATTTAGAGTTTAAAGAGGGTTTGTGTACTAGAACTGGTATTGAGGATTGTTGGTTGCTAGGGCTTACTGTTTGTGAGGCTTTGAATTGTGTTCTGAAGGATCACTAAAATGAAGGAGCAGAGTCTGGAAGATAAGGAAGTGTGCATATGTGTGCATCCATGGGTCTGTGGAGGATTAGAGAGACTGAGGAGCATCTGTGGTGCTGAAATACCATAGGAGTTGCACTGATCTGATCAAAGCTGGTTGCCTTGAGGGTGCTTGTATCAATGGATACTATATTTTGGACCCAACCTTGGAAGGTAGCAAGAGGTGAAAGGAAAATGTCAAGGCAGTGATTGTTTTCATCAGGAAGTCAAAGTAATTTATGGAAAACAGTTAAAGCTTTGTGATAAAATGGTCAGAGAAACATGACAGAAAAGCACTTGTTAAAAGGTGGTTAGTCCACAAGATCTTCTATATATAGTGTCTGAATGAGGTGCAACATTATGAATGCCCTTGTTCTTTGAGATTTTTGCAATTTTGATTACGGTTCATTGGACAGTCAGCCAGATGTTCAGATGGATTTGGCATTTTTGTCCATCCATCAAGTCCTTTCTAAGGACCTGGGATAGCAGAAGTGATGTTCAGTGGTGCTAGAGGTATCATCACAGAATGTAAGCTGTTTCAAGCAAAGCTGCCTTTTGCAATTGACTGATGGGTGATTTTTGTCGATGCCGATGTGTTCAAGTGGTGTTCCAGCAGTTTTGGGATTGCACCCAAGACACTTATTATTATTATTGGTACTAAATAAAGTATATTGTTGGTGATGCTGTTCTTATAAGCAGTTTTGACTGAATTGGTAAAAAAGTTATAAGAAATCTGTAATCTAGAGACTACTTGGCTCTCATCCAGTAGATAGGAGCTACATGCAGTATATTGAAGAAAATGGTATATAGATATGGAAGAAGCAAAAGTGATTTACAAGGATAAAAAAAATGGAGAGATATAGTGAATGGTTGATGTATGATTTAAATATAGATTTAGCTGTATTTCCATTCCTCTTTTCTTTTCCATATCTCATGCTTTAATGTATTTGACTTACTGTCTCTTACTCCTGTATCCTGAAAAAGAATGGAGTGATTCTTATTTTTCACGTAAGTAGAAAAAAGAATGATACTTCCCTTGTTTAGACTATAATTGAATTAAGTGATTGTATGCAGTCTCTGTTAACCAATTAAAATTTCTCCATTTTCCATTTCCTAGGAGAGAAAGCAAATAACTTCCCAATGAACTTATAAACAATAAAATAAAATAAAATCAGATTAAAATGCATTCTTAAATTCCATCTGTAGTGCAGTTGAAGAAGTTGATTAATTTATTATTAACTGAAACTTCTATCAAATGTATTACTTCTAGCTCCTATTTATAGAATTAAGTCATTTAAAATTATGACTTGTTTCACAATAAATGACAAATCTAAATTGTATGTGATGTTAATAAAGAATGTTAAGAGAAATCTCAAGTCATGTGGTGATACTAGAAAGGCATGGAAGAAGAGTGATATATACTACATTTCTAGTCTTACTTCCATCGTGATCAACCATTATTTAATGTGATGTAATGAACGCAATGATTATTTCTGTGTTACAGATGAACAGGTAGCTTTAAAGAAGAAACTAAAAGAAACTTTGGAAGCAGAGTCCAGATATCACCAGCAGCAGGTAATTGATATAGTGAAGAGATGCTTAGAAAAAGGACAAAAGGTAAAAAATATAACATGTTTACTGTATCCACTGCTTGTAAGAAAAATGCTTATATCTATACTTTTATTTCTATTGTTTGCTGTTAAATAGAATAGATACTACCATTTAATTTGACATTAATTTTTTTTTTGCTATTGGACATAAGACATTATCACAACCTGAGGAAGTTGTTTCCCAAACTTTCCTAAAATTCGGTATGATGGATAATGTAGGAGGTAGCTGATATTATTTTATGGGTAAAATTAATTACATAATATAGGATCGCTTATAATGTTGTATTTGGTTTTAACATTCCTCTTAATGTAAAATGTTTGAATTCACCAAGATACCTTATTATAGATGATGTCATCAGACAACTTGACTCCTGCAGCAGAAGATCTCAATAATCACAGAATTTCAACCACTGAGCCTAGTGAAACTTCTCCCAGTGTGTCCAGTGGTCAAACTGAGCAGTTCTCTAGTTTCAGTTCTCCTGATTTGCCAGCTGCTATCCGAACAGCTTTTGTTTTAGGGGTAAGAATGGATTTCTGAGCATTGTTCCATATTTTAAAAACAAAATATTCATGGAATGCCTTTATTTGGCAGTTTCTAAGGGATTGGTTTATGGGATGTCACTTGGAGTTGTTTGATATACTTTTAAGCAGAGGTGGGATTCTGCCAGTTTGGACTGGTTTGGGCCAACCCCTAGCTCTGAAGATCAGCCCGGAGCGAACAGGATCATATGGGCCTGCCCGCTGGCCCTGTGCTGTACTGACCTTTATCGTCCCAGCTGATCAGTGCGGAAGAGCTGATGGCCGCTCCTCAGCTGTGTTACTCCCCTAAAGTAACATAGCAGGTAAGGATTTTTGTATTGCTGTTCATGTGCGCTGTGCGTGCATGAAGCGCAAAGCACGTGATCAACAAACCAGTTGTTATACCGGCAGCATCCCACCCCTGCTTTTAAGGCAAATCTAATGAATGCACTTTGGGCCATATTTTGCATGGACATTAATTTGGTTACAGTTAAAGGATCTGCAGAAAATGAAAAATGCAATTAACTGCTCCTGATTTACTTCTACCAGTGGATGGGCCAGTGTATCCACACTGCATCTTCCAATTCTGTTTCAGAAGATTGAGAGACATTTAGAGAAAGCTTGGGAGCAACAAAAACTGTAGGGAAATGAAGAGAAAATCCTATGACATTAGCAAACTTTTACTTGTTTCAGGTTGACCTCTGAGGCAGGTAGGTTCCCCAAATAATAGTTTTATTGGACATCTCATATTGGCACAGGCAGGTGAAAACCACAGGAACATTCAAAGTCATTTAGACTTAATTAAAAGTAAAAGTTTTCCCTTCCCCCAAACAATCCGTCACATGGTCCAATCAAGGTGCCATCCGGTTACCTGGTAACTTCACTCCTCCTCTCTCCGACCACCTGTCCTTGGTTCCCAGGAGAAAGTATTTTGTTTTGGCTACAAAACCCCAACTATCTCTATTCCCCCTTCCCTGCCCCTCAGCTCCAGTGTGGCAAAACTGAAGCCTCAAAATGGCCTCCGTCAGGTCAGTTTCAGGGTTGATAAAATTACCTCTAACTTGATTTTATTATAAATGGTCAAGATGTAAGTTACTAAATGTATGTAATGTTTCAAACCATATATATATATATGCAACGAAAACAGCATTTTGTTTATTTTGTGTCATCAAGTATCTGCACCTATACAGGTTATTTAGATACATAAGGATGAATGTACATTAAAAATGATACAGATATAATTATATAGGCAATCTTCAACTTATAACCACAATTGGGACTAGCCATAAGTTAGGGTTGCTAAACAAATGGTTGTAAGTCGAGGACTACCTATATATTCAAAATACACAGTAATTATAATTAAATTAAAATTTAAAATTAAAATGTCCCCACCTATTTGATATCTCAAGTTCCAAATATTTGATGGCTCAGCAAGGATTTTAATGCAACAGTCTTGAAGAAATAAGTAGTTCAAAGACAAGAGGTTTCAGTACCTTAAGTTGCAGTCAGAAATAATATGATCATTAGCCACAATACTGTTCTGACCCATCTAGGTTCTCAGAGAGCAAACACAGACAAAGGCAGCAGCCCCCACCTTTCAAGGTTTAATCACGAATGCTGTTCCTTTACAGATAAAAGGCTGCTTTCCAACAATTATCTCCTACAAGAAAGAGCCTTGCCAAGTTGTTTGTCAAGGCTGCCAAAAACCCAGAGATAAGAACTAATTTATAAGATTCACGAACTAAGATGTCCACCAATTGAGCTTAAGAGTTTCTTTGCTGTCTGCAAAGAACGCTTTTCCAAACCTGGCTTTTATCTTCTTGAGGGAGGGGCCATTACCTTGCAGCCTTACTCCCGAGTTGCCTGTGCTGCTGTAATTGTTCCTTCCTCCAAGTAATCCTTCATGCACGTGCACTTGGCACAGGCTCCTAGGGAACCTTCTTGTCACTGCTGCCAGCCCCCACAATCTCTGAAGGCAGTTCACTCCGTGATGGTCCTGGCCCTTCATCAGAGTCCTCGCTCTCCTCAGCCATCTGCACCTGCTGCCAGCTAACCACAACAAATACGTAGGGCAAAGCCTAAAGATTAAAATCAAATTGGATAAACTGAATTTATTTAACTTCCTCCTTTTTTATGTACATGTATGTTTACCTGTTGACAAAAATAAAGGGGCAACAAAAATAACCAGTGTTCTCCTTTTAGGAAGCAACACCAATAGAGCATCCTTTTAGTGCTGTGAAACGTGAGCAACAGAAAAAATGGCTTGAAGAGCTTGATAAGCAAAAGGAAGCTGACAAGCTGCGAAAAATGGAAGAAAAATGTAATTTTTTGAAGGTAGTCACGGTTATAAAGGCCACTTTAAAAAAGAAAAAAATGGAAGGTCTAATAAAAACATTAATCCAGCTGTTTTCTTAGAAAACAGAATTATAGCAATGGAAGTACAAAACGTGCATGTTGAAATTGCGAGGGAAAATAAAGATTCCAGTTAGCATACAAAATTTGAATCCTGGCTCAAGTTTAAGAACCCTCAAATAAATGGTCCAGTGAAATCTACAAATGCTTCTCAACAATTTGTCAATATATCAAACATTCCTGAACTCAAAAAGTAATTGCTTGGTGTGGAGGATGTCTTTAATCTATTTCAGTGGAATTTTTGAGATGAAATATTATACTGTCCAGGCATTCAATCCTAATTCCCTCGCTCCTTGGTTTAACAAAGTGTGCTCCACAGCTCGTCAAACGTGTTGGAGTATCTATGACCTTTAAGCTCACTAATGAACATTCTTTACATCTGTGTCCTGTAACAAGAATATATAGCCCTATGGAAAAAGAGAAAAGTGAAATATAAATGGCTGTTTGGAAGAAATTGGCACAAGCCATATGAAAAGTCATAGTGTTTTAGTGGCATGTTATCAAAAAGTTCCCCTAGATTGGGTGTTCAGTCCCATTCAAGATGGGATGCATATTTCTATGGCCCTGTTTAATATCCACTCTGGAGATTCAGATCTCTTGCCCATAATCTCAGAGAATCTTCTTGACTGGCATCTTGCCACCACTTCAGAGACCTCCAAACTTAATGAAACAACTCATAAGTGAAAGTTCCCAGTGGCACTTCTGAAATCTACCATGATTTAGATTTGTAGGGTCCTGGCTTGGTCTCCCTATTTATTTATATTGATCAGTCCTTACAGGTGCCTAAAGAATAGAGCTGATCCCTAATAGTCCAAAAATTAAGGAAATTTTAAGCTTCAGTCCAAACAGCTTAGCCCCCCATTGTGTGGTTCTGTTGTGCCCCTAACACTTTTGTTTGAGCTTCATAAAAGAAAATGTGGACATATATTTAAATATTTTCTTTGTATTTCTTTAGGGTGAAGAACATGACAAATGGACGATACATTTTGATTCTTTCAAGAATCATATGAATTCGTTTATACAATATCCTTTAAATACAACATATCAAAAGACTCCTGAGGCTGTACAGCTCTCCCATGACCATACAGCTTGTTCATCTTCAGCCTTATCTTACCTCATACCTACAGAGATAGAGATTCCAGGAAAAGCAGTTGGAAACTATTTTTCAGAGCCAAATCAAAAAGCCAGGTGATTGCCTAAACTTTTTCTCCCAGGCTGTAACCTGGCATTAATCAGCATAACCTATAAAAATGTTCTTTCAATAAATTCATTTTACTTGTACTTGCAACTCTTATTTATCTACATTATGAGTCACGGTGGTGCAGTGGTTAGACTGCAGGCTACTTCTGCTGTCTGCCGGCTGCCTGCAGTTTGGCAGTTTGAATCTTACCAGGCTCAAGGTTGATTCAGCCTTCCATCCTTCCGAGGTGTGTAAAATGAGAACCCAGATTGTTGGGGGCAATATGCTGACTTTGTAAACCACTTAGAGAGAGCTGTAAAGCATTGTAAAGTGGTATATAAGTTTAGGTGCTATTGCTATTACTGTAGGATATCTTTTTTTCCTACATTTGTCTAGTTTTACTATATATATATGTATGTATGTACGTATGTATGTATATGTATATATGTGTATATATATATATATATAAATATATATATTCTTAAGTTTTTGTGGGTACTTACATGTATGCTGTTCAGCTTCTTTCAGGTATTATCCCATTTCATTGTAGTTGTGCTTTTAAAGTTGTAGCAACATTTCGGCAGAATCTCATCTGCCATCATCAGGCTTCTGTATTGAGTTTGTCTGTATTCTGTATTGAGTTAGGCTATCAGAGCCGTTTCAAACTGAAACGTTTGGGGAGAATTTAGACTGAAAGGAAGTTAGAAGTTTATTTTTCTCCATTCAGAGCTGGCTGCAATTTGTTAAGGTAACAAAGACTATAAAACTGGATTTTCTGATTGAGGCAAGCATTAGTTCTCTACTGAAAAGTCCTTGGAAACTTGAAATCAGTAAGGTAAATTAGTGAAGGAAAAATATAGGCAGAAACTCAGAACAGTTTTGTTCAGTGAATATAGTTTTATTTTTACTAACATTATCTCTGTTTCTTTGTCTGTTGATTTCTAACTCTTTTATGTAAATCCAGACCTCTTATAATTTAATTCAGATCTCCTAGTCCGCTGATTAAAAGTTAAAAAGGGACCCTGGAAAATAATGAAAAGGGAGGGGGGATAGGACAATGGAGATTCTAGGAAAAGATGTCTTGCTTTGTGACAAAGAGCTACAGTTTGTTCAATTACATATCTTTCCAAATTCCCCTCTGCTGATAGTTTCCTTCGTTCAATGACTGCTCTTCTGGATCCTGCTCAGATTGAGGAACGAGGAAGACGACGACAAAAACAATTAGAACATCAGGTAAAATCACTATAATGTTGCCTTTCTAGTTTATTGATTTATGTTTTTCCGCAAGAGCACTAGCATTGGATTAAAAAAACACAAAACAAATGGAACAAGTAATGTGAACTGTGCCAACAGAATGAAGTTTAGGATGTGATTAAGACCATGACACAGCTTTTCTCAAACTAAACCTAATTATTTTTAAATAAGCTTATGACACATACATTTCCAATCTCTCGGTAATACAGGCTTATCTGTATCATTTCTTCTTTGAATTTTTAAGGGAGCCAGATGGTAACAGAGTTTTTATCATTTTAAGAATGGAGGTATATTTTGAAACCGATGATTTCATAATCTATTTGTAAACCACCACTTGACCCTTTTCTCATACATCCATTTAAGCAGAAATTCTCCTAAACAAAATTATGATAAGTTTTGTCAGCAGTAGAAAGCACCATCTCCTAGCTGCTGCTTTTGACTTCCGGTTTGAGAAACCTCTTCTAAGCTTGCTTGAATTGGAGAAGCCGTCCAATTGAATGCAATTATTTTTTGAGATCACGTAGCTCCACTGTATATGTTTTTCTACATATACTGTATTTTCAACCCGTTATACCGAAGACCGATACAAAGTTTTAATGACTCAGAATAAAAAAAAAACCCTAAGCAAAACGAAGGAAGAAGATAGGACAAAGGAAGCTTTTAGCGTAGATTAAAACATCTTGCAAATTTGGTTTCTAGAAAGCTATAATGGCTCAAGTGGAAGAAAAGCGAAAAAAGAAACAGGTAGAAGAGGAACAAAGAAGAATGGAAGAACAAGAAGAAGAGCGCCGGCTTGCCAGAGAACAGGAATTGATGAAGAAACAGTTTGAAGAAGACCTGCTAAAGCAAAAACTAAAAGAGGTAAACATTCACACATTCCATGGCAATAAACTGCCAATCCACATCAGCCTCAAATAAGTGATATTTGGTGCAGTTGAGAGTTTTCTGTTTATTAAAAAGCATAATGAAGTTCTGTTTCAATGGCGTTATAGTTCTAAAGAAATTTTAGGATAAAGCCTGTGAAATTGCAGGGATTGGGAAGATTTAAAAAAATTGTTAAGAAATCTCCCATAGGATTTCTTGCGTGTCTGTCAGGTTTCTATTTAAGCTGGGTTTATTTACCCTCAAGCTGAAGAAATATCAAAGATTATGAAATTGAAAAATTTCCACTTAAAGCCTTACTCAAGCAACAAGATATTTCTGAAATTTTTATTCATGTTTTTTGTCCTTGTTTGCTTCTTCAGTGAGGGCTGAAGCTAGCAAAGCCAAAGTTAAGCCCAAACAAAACTTATCAAAAAACCTGCAACATTCAAGGCTTAAAAATAGATGACAAAAATTCATTACTACATATGGGTAAGAGAAAGAGATGCAGGATTTAAACTCTTGTGCTGATTGATAAATATGACTAAACTAGCTCTATACCTGTGTTACAAAACTATGTGATCGGGCTTAATTTTGGAGGAAGAAAATAAGGGGGGGAAATGTGCTTCTGCCTACCAGCATCTATCAGTATTCATCTGGCCAGTGTCCTGTCAGTGTTTGAGAGAGTTGAGGGCTGTTTGGAAACTGAAACATGGAAACTGAAACAGTGTTTGCTGAGTGAGCAAGCAGACAGCAAGGAGAATGGACATGACTGTTTTGAAACTAAAAGTGAAACTCCTCTCCTCTGCTGGTGTTTTGCATGTAGAACAGATTTCTTTTCATGTAGGGAGGGGAAGTAGAACTCCTTAGCATCAGAGTGTGTTCATAATAATATACAAAATACTCATGCACTGATGGTCATTTTGAAAAATCCTTTCTGGGGTGAGCACCTAGAAGCTAAGAAGAACATACATGCCAAATTTCAAGTTTGTAGGCTTTACAGTTCTGGAGATTTTGTGATGATGCATGAGTGGCATTTCACTTCCATAGTTGTAATAAAAACAACTTACCTCTTCCTTGAATCTTCTGTTGCTATGTGAATATGCATTTGTAGAGAGAGGTTTATTGTCATGCCCAGGATAATGTTCTCATATATTTCTTTCACTTAGTTTCTCAGTTCTGTTTGTCCCTTTTTCACTTCTGGTTGCTATTTACCCTCTGCCTCCATTGGCAGCATTGCGTTAGAAACATCTTAAAAATACTTTATCTCTTTCAGATACTCATACAGATTTCTCCTTTGAATATCTTATAATATGCAAACAAACACAGTGTTTTAAATAGGTTCAGTGTTTATTTTTACAGTATTCCTGTTGAGTATCTTTTTTATCCTATTAGGAAATCATGACCCTTAAAACAAATGAGTTGTATCAAACAATGCAGAAAGCTCAAGAATTAGCTCAAAGATTAAAGCAAGAGCAGCGGATTAAAATTTTGGCTCAGAAGGGACATGACACTTCAAAACTACAAAAGAACCTTGGTGGTGGTTAGTATCATACTTAAAAATAATACAGAACTGCATGAAAATATGTTTCTATATTCCTTGATGTGAGAAACTTCTTAGAACGCAAAATATTTCCCAACAGATTTTTTTAAAATGTTTTTGAAAACACTTTGAATACAGTCTCTTATTGATGGTGTATTATACCTAATTGAAATACATGTAACCATAATATTAACATTTTTTCTGTATGGCACTACCTCACTTTTTCTCCTCAATTTTTTTTCTTTTTAGAATATATTTTTATATACTTTATGGAACTTTTATTTTACACATATGCTGTTTTTTTAAAAAAAATAAAATTAAAGGAAAATTTTTGTAATATGTAAGGTACACCTAGATTGGGCCATCCGTTTGGTTTGAAAAGTTCAATTTATTGGCAGATATTGGGGTGATATTTTCATAAGTATTCATGTTAATGTGTGTGTATGTATATATAATTTCCTTGTTCCTACTCTGCCTTACTAAGTAGTATTTATGCTAAAGGTATTGACAAAAACAAAGGTTTAAGTTCAGCATTAAACTGATGTTAAGAAACACAGAGTTGGAATGTTCTTTGACTTTTCTTCTCTTTAGGTGATACAACTAAGGAGAATAATTACACTGACTTGAATGGGGTTTTAGAGACTCCTAATTATCAGAAGCACTGTTTTTCAGAGACTAACAATGAAATAAATGAGAGAAAGAAAAGTAATTTATCTCCTCAGAAAGACACAGCTGTGCAGACAGGTACATTAATTCATTATGCAATGTTTTATTTATGTATTTTTCTACGCTATATTGCTTTGGCAGACTCTTGTTCAACAATCCTGTTTGGTGTTACCCATACCCTTTTGCTAAGTCTAGTGGACTCACACATTACTGTGAGATTTCTGCAGATTTTGTAGCAGATAAAATCTTTTGCATTTGTTCAGAGTTGGACAGACTGCTGAGATGACTTGAAAAACACTTCGAGAGGGCATCTGGAATTTTTCTCAGTTTGTAGAAACTGAGGAAGTGGACAGGGTACCCTTAGCATGAGCTCTTCCTGCTGTGGATTGGATTTGTGCCCCATCTGTCTCCTTTGGGACAATTGGATAAAGGGTGACATCTGAAACCTGTTGTGATAAACGTTTTTTAAGAGTGGGAAGGTACCACCTGCCTTTAAAGCTATTGTGTAGCCCCTCTTGAAGGAGACATCTCTCAATCCAGCCATATTGGATAACTTGGACTCAATTCACTTCCATCCCTTTTCTTCAATTACAGTGGCTCCTAGAGAAAACCTGTACACTTTTCAGCTTGAATTACAGATGAGCCTTTGTTTGTTTATTTCAATGTATAAACTGTCAAAATAGAATGAGACAAAGCAGCGTACAATTAAAAATATATCACAGAATGCGTTAGAAAAACCAACTGTGAGGAAACTAATAAAAACAAAACATGTCATATACAGTAATATTTTGCAATGTGAAATACAGAATATTAAAAAGTACAAAACTTAAAATATCAGTATTTAAATAAACACTTTATATAAAATATAAATCTGCCTGCAATTTGCAGTTCGAATCTCACCAGGCTCAAGGTTGACTTGATCTTCCATCCTTCCAGAGGTCAGTAAAGAGGACCCAGATAGTTGGGGGCAATATGCTGACTCTAAACCATTTAGAGGGGGTTGTAAAGCACTGTGAAGCAGTATATAAATGTAAGTGCTATTGCTATTGCTATAAAGTATTAATTGGAAAATGCAGGTCAATCAAAAGACGTAACAATTCTGCAGTTACTGCACCTTGCCTTTCTGTAACACAATGCATGTGGGTCTGCCATTGGATAGCTCAGAAACTACACTCTGTTCAAAATGTATGGCCTGACAGCTGACAGGAGGAAGCAAGTTCATCAGGCTCACCAAATGCTAGCAATTTGATATGCTAACGATTGCTGTCACTGATTTAGACACTACTTTCAAAATGTCTTTTACTTTGGTGAAAAATTTATAAATATGATTTAGGCAATTTACACAAACCAGAGAGCAAAAGTGATGGTGAATGGAGATGTGACAGAAAATTTCTATATTTTAAAAAAAACAAGACAAGGATGTTTACTATCCCCATTATTATTTATATTAACATTGGAAGTGTTAACTAGAAATATTAGATAGGATCCAGAAATAAAAGGGATGGAAATAAAAAAAGAAATATAAACTACAAGCATTTGCAGATGATCTGGTTTTTATACTAGAACCATTAGAAACTGGCCCCAGATTGATAGGGAAAATCAAGGAATATGAAGACGTTGCAGGATTGAAAATAAAAAACTAAAATATTAGCAAAAAAAACTTTACAGACAAATAGAGAAATGAATTGACAGAGAAAATAGACCTTCAGATAGTAAAAAAAAGTGAAATATTTAGGCATCCACTTAACAGCAAGATGTGCAACAATTAAAGATGATAACTACACAAAATTAATGCAACAAATTAAGTTGGATTTTGAGAAATGGAAGAATTTACAACTATCGATAGAATAGCTACCATAAAAATGAATATATTCGCGAAATTTACTTTTCTTATTTCAAACAATACCGATAAAACTAGAGGAACAAGTATTTTGAAGAATTAAATAAAACTATTTTGAAATATATCTGACAAGAATAACATTGAAAATGTTACAGGAGTCCAAAGGCAATGGAGGTTTTGGGCTACCAGATAGGGAGCTATACTATCAGGCATCTGTACTTATATGGATAAAAGTATTTGAGGCATGTAAGATTATTATTATTGAAGGGGCATGATCTTCAATTAGTTTGACATGCTTTTTGATGGTATGGGAGAAATATTGCACATAGATATTTTCAAAAACATTATGTGAGGAATGCTTTACTTTTAGTATGGGAAAAAATTAAATCACAAAACTATAGGAAAATACCAGTCTGGCTTTCTACAATGGAAGCATTTATACAAACAAATCTTATTAATTTGGAAAATAAGCTTTAAAATGGAAGATGAACAAGTTAAAGAAATGATAGGGGCAAAAAACTTTGGCTATACTATAGAACTAGATAAATGGCAAAAACTTTGGGATAGGAATTACAAACTGACAATGGCTGTTGCTTATAAGGAAAATCTCTATAAAATATTTTATAGGTAGCATTTGCCACCGGCAAGACTAGCAAAAATGTTTAACAACATGTCCTCCAAATGCTGGAAGTGTAATCAAACTCCAGGTACTTATTATCACATGTGGTGGACATGTACGAAAGCAAGAAAATACTGGACAAAAATACTGGACAAAAATACTGGACAACCATTGGGAAATGGTTGTTTCTTTTATTTTTCTTATGTGTATCCATGTATTCATAACTATGTGTATACTTATACCTATTATCTTGTAAGCAATTGACAAATCAAATAAAAGATGATTAAGCAGCATATAGATTTGAAGCCAGAAATATTTTTGTTAGGTATTATACCAGAAAGCTATGATATATTTAATTTTACATGTTCTGGTTGCAGCAAGAATTGTATTTGTACAATATTGGAAAAATGAGAACACCCCCATCAGATGAAAATATAATTTGGAAAATATTGGATTGTGCAGAGATGGATAGATTCACATTGAAAATAAAGATAAAGAAGATGTAGAATATTACTTAACATGGAATAGGCTTTATTAGTGATTAGAGATAAATTATGTTGGAATAGATTTATTATCAGTATAATGTAACTCTCACTACGGTATCATATTGGAGATTATTTCCATTGGATTTAGTGGTCATATACTCACCTTGGATAAGGTCAATTTAAGAATTTGGATAAACATCCCCAGTTTTAAATTTGTTTACTAATGCTGATTTTTTTTAAATCTTAACTGGCATTCAGAGTAAAAAGTTTAGAGTAATGTTAATTATTATGAGTGCTGTTTGAGTAAACATATTGAAGGAATTATTTAAACTTTTTTTTTTGTTAAGAGTTTGCAATCACTGATTTTCCCACTGATTCTGAAATTTCCCCAACACCAGCTGGGGAAGGAAGAATGGACTGTGCATCTCCAGATGTTGCTGTAGAATATATAATGGACTTCAGCAATAAAAGAAGCAAGAAAGAAGAACAATATCTAGATAAAAAGATTTCAGAAAAAGAGAATATTATCAGCTGTTGCAGTCGCTATGAACAGTGTCCCCCAAAGCAGAAACATCCAAAGGCAGTGGGAAAAAATGGGAAAAAGATGGACTGGAACATAAACAAACCTTGCAAAAGATATATTCCGGCCTCTGAAAAATATCCCAGACTCCAGCAAAAGCAGAGGGAAGAAAAGAAAGCACAGCGACAAATGGCATTGCTTCAGTTGGTTGAAAGAAACAGCCCTGGTAATCTTTGCAAGAAAAATGGTGTTTCCCCAGATAGAGCCCTCTCACCTCGCCAGGAAGATGAAGTCAAAAGTAAAGTAAGTGCCTTCAAAATGTGAGGATGGCCTAGTCATAAACCATTGTCTCAGACAAGTATAAATACTTGCAGTAGTGGTAAATTGAATGTTACACACAGAGAAATGAAGTGTAATTGAAAATACCACAAAAGCAGCTATAAATAATTGAATTACATTTATGAGAAGAACAAAATAATAGAGCTATTTTGCTGTCATGGTTAAAGCGGCAACTAAAAAGACGGTGAAGTCTAGTTCTGTCTCAGGCATGAAAGCTGGCTAGGTGACTTTGGGCTAGTCACATTCCCTCAGCCCAACCCATCTTATTGGGTTGCTATTGTGGGGAAAATAGGAAGAGAAAGGATGTTATGTATGTTCGCCATCTTGAGTTACCTATGAAGTAATGAAGGCTGGATAAAAAAATCAAATTAAAAAATGAAAATTCCTCAGAAGTATTTCTAAGAATGCTGTGCAGTGCTAAGTATGCTACTGGTGCTATGCCACACCAGCACCTTTTCCTCCTCTTCTTCCTCTTCTCCATTCTCTTCTCATGTATGTAACTACAGTGATTAAAAGAAAAAAGTAGAGCCATGTATTAGTATAATAAAATTAATTCAGTCCTTACATTTATTAAATCCAGAACACATATTAGCCGCATCAGATTATAAGCCGCAGATATATACGTTGTGAAATGAGATATTTACACAGAAAGAAAAGAATGCTCTTCGCATGCGGCCAGACATCTTCAACGTCTCACCATTGATTCATTAATGCCAAGCTTATGTGCAGCAGCTCTATTTCCTTCCTGGATAGACAGATCGATTGCTTTCAACTTAAAAGCTGCATCACATGCTTTTCTTCGTGTACTTTCCATGATGAGGGTGTGAAAAATATTTTGCATTTGTGCGTGTCATGCTGCTTGCGTCGAGCGCGCCAAAAACTACCAGTAGCGTCTTCTTTGCATTGACCTCTTGCATCTGTCACATTTTTGTGCCCTCTCATGGCAGTTAGTGAAGAAAAATCTATAGATAAGCCACATTGTTGTACAAGCCGCAGGGTTCAAAGCGTGGGAAAAAAGTAGCGGCTTATAGTCTTGAAAATAGCGTACATCTTGACGGTGTTAACATCAGGAATATTTTTCCCATCTGTGATCAGAAGAGCCAGGGTTCTTAATACACACTTCATTTTCTGTTGACTTTAATTGATTCTTTAGATATATATGTTACGGTTTTTGAAATTTGGACCCATTGATTTTCTAAAGTTGGATATTTGAATTCCTCCTACATTTCAAACATATTACCGATGTTACTTCATCACATTTTTTCTTTTGAATAAAATTATATTACTGATTTCACTTCAAATAAAGTGTCTCACAGATTTTAGAATTCCAAACATCTCTGAAATTGCTAACATATCTAGATTATATTGTTTGATCAATATGTTTTCATTTTATTTATTTTGCCAAGCCGATAATTTTAAGTTATACTCAGCATAGTCTGAAATCCTTAAAATTATCCATAAACTGATGTAAAGTATTTATCTCTTGTTTGGCCCCAAACTTCCAATAAAACTATTTATCCTCTGTCTTCAAATTAGGTTCAGATCAAATTTCTCATGTGATTTGGATTAAAAGTTAGCCACTTAATTTAATAGTTTAAAATTAGTTTAATTTAACTGGCCAAATATCCCTGGCAGCTTTCAAACCTGGAAAAAACAACCTCAGCTGTCTCTGTTGTGGCACATTTCCTTCTAATCAAGCTCAAAGTGGGTAATATTGGGGGGAAAACATTCTCATAGGCTTTAAAATAAATGTCTAGGTTTAAAGTGGAAAATCTGAAAATGTAAATTATCAGCATCATGGGACAATTTAACCAAAGAAATTTGTGCATCTTGATTTGCCATTAGAATTTTCATTATTATTTATTTATATAAATTGAATCAGGCAGACGGGGCTCGTCAACCTTGTAAGGTAGCCCGTCTAGGGGAAGGAAAACCCTGATTACAAACCTCCGCTGCCTTGTGGATCACCTGTACACGGGAAAGTCTAAGGGAGTAAACCCTGAAAGAAAATCCGGAGTGGAGCCCCGTAGGCGGTTGATCTTTGCACTGCAAGATCTTCCGGCAACTCCTGCAGCCAAGCAGGCGCCAACTGTATCGGCATGCCTTTCCGTTGGATCCCGTCAGCAAGGTTAGAGAGGGGGGTCCTGGTGACTGGGCATTCTCAGGTCCTCCATATATTCTGCCCAGGCTCGCGTCCTGGAGAGGTCCCATTTCCATGACGTGAATTTTCCATGATCTCTCGAGATCGACGGAGCCAACAACATAAATTGAATTAATATTGGAATCCTTCTAAAACTCTGCATCAGTCTAGAGCACACCTGTCAAACTGGTGGTCCGCCAGCCGGATATATCATGCACAGGCCACGCCCACCCCAGCTCCGCAGAGGGAAAAAAAAATCACGATACATCACAATCTGAGCCATGACGCAATCAAGTTTTATACCCATGGTCTAGAGGTACAGGTGGCCCATGGGTAACCACCATTCATTGATCATTCTAACCTGCTCTGAATGAGTGGTACTTATGACTGGTCCTCAGAGTTCCAGCCATCATAGTGTCCCATAGTCATATGGTTGCCATTTGCAACCTTTTTTGCCAATTTCTGGCAAGCAAGCTCAATGGGGAAATCAGCAGGAGATTGTAAATGGCAGTAACGTTACATCTTGCTTAACAATCAATGATTCTCTTAACAATGGCTGCCAGGATTGTTGTTGCTAAGCGGTGCAGTCACATAACATCATTCTTTACGATTGAGTCATTTAGTGACAGCAATTCCAGTTCCAGTTACCATCAAGTACTACCTGTAAAGACCTGGTTTGGCTCCCAAGAATATATTTAGTTTAAATAAATGCAGATTTATTCATCTCATCACCTGCAGCATAGCTATTAGCAGTACTAAAAAATAACAAGTAGATTAATTTCAGAAGATTCATTATAGGGTTCATTTCACCACAATGTGGTGAAAATAACTTTGTTTATTTTTGTCTTATTTTAGGAAGAACAATTCTCAAAAAAATTATTTGAACAAAGGTTGGTATTAGCTTGTCTTTCTCTAGTAAAGTATTGATTTTGTATCTGTGTAACAAAGTTCTCAATTTTTATGATACTGTATTTAAAAGTAAAATAGCATAAATTCCAAAGTTTTAGCTATTTCTGTTAGAGAAAAAAATTGCACTAAGAAATCAAATGTACACGAGTTTGTTAAAATATCAAATATCAAACAACTTCATCTTCACTGACAGCTCCTTTGAATTACCCTTAAACAAAATAAAGACTGTTCGTGTGGAAGGAGATCTGCATTTTCAAGATTGCATTTAAATATAAGCAGAAATTAATAATAGATTGATAAAATGAAGAAAATTCCAGTTGAAATTATTTTCTGCAGCTGAATTGTTTGTTCTAAACAGATCTGACTCTCCACCTGTTCCAGCAGTTAAAAACAGATTACAGCAACAACTAAAGACTTCTGATTTCCCAGTTCATAACAGCAAAAATGGAAACCCAAAAATTATTTCTACAGATCAGCATCGGTGTGAAAGGCCTCTTCCAACTGCTGAAGCTGAAAGGCCTCCTTCATCTCATTTTGTTCCTTATGTGCGAACAAATGAAATATATTACCTTGATCCAGATGCACCTTTGACTAGGCCCTCCACGCATGAGCCACAATACCAAGAGCTGAACGGTACTGCAGTAGAATTCAAGAAATGCTTATGGTTACTGAATAAAATTTTTAATGTACTGCTTGTTTTACAGTACTGTTTTAATTCAGTATTGAACAAAATGAAATATTTAAGAGAAAAACATTAATTTTAAATTTGTCAATCTAAACATAAATATATTCTATTTGTAATCCGATATTCAAGGAGAAAATTTATCTATGGGGTCGCTAACAGTTAATCACATATATCTCATGTTGAGCCTTGGTGGTGCAATGGTTTTAATTCAGTATTGCAGGCTAACTGCCCACTGCCAGGAGTTCAATCCTGACTGGCTTAAGGTTAACTCAGCTCTCCATCTTTCTGAGGTCAGTAAAATGACCCAAATTGTTGAGGGCAATAGGCTGACTCTGTAAACTGCTTAGAGAGGGCTGTAAAGCAGTGGTCGCCAACCGGTGGGCCATGGCCCACTGGTGGGCCTTGAGAAAATTTTGGTGGGCCGCAGAGAAATCTCACCCCCAGAGTACCTCCCCAAAGCAATTAATCCAAGCTGCACAGAAACACAAGGCTGAGTAGGCCACATGGCCCAAAGGAACGTTCCCCACCCAGTCACTCCTTACCCGGCAAACTTGCCTGCTAAAATTGCTATTTTTCCTTTTTCCGACCATCATCTGTTCTGCTGTGCCAAGAGATTTAGATTAGTTCGGAAGCAGGAAGTGGTTGGATTTCTTGCTTTCTAGCTAGTCTTTAGATCTTTGGCTCTGCTTCCCTTAGGACTGAAGGTTTGCTTGCAAGCAAATTCAGTGCAGACTCACGGCAAGCAAATCTGAGAGACTGAGCTAGCTGATGGCAGATAGATAGATCACTGAATGGATCCTGTGAGCAATTAAATCTGTCTGTTTTGCCTGATTTGGGGTAAAAATTGCTTTTTTTATTTAAAAAAATTCAATATTTACATACATGGTGTGTTGTGAGTTAATTTTGTGAGTTTGCTTTCTCGTAAATTTTAGGAGTTTGCTTGCAAGCAAATTTTATGTGACAGAGTGAGCTAGCCAGTGGCAGATAACATGTTTCTCATATAATAAGGCTGGATCTTATTTTTTTTTGAGCCCCGAAAAAATGGCTAGGCCATCTTTTCGGGGGTGACTTAATTCCTCCCCCTTGCATCTTTGGGCGGGCAGGGGGCAATGGCTTGGATGTTGACCTCGGTGTTGGTGAGGCACTTCGTATGGGAATAAACGCAGGCAGCACCATATCCGGGTGTGCAACAAAAGTACTTCCTAACGGCAAGCCCCCCCCACCATTCCCCCCCCCATTTCACATGTTTTAATATAGGCCTTAATTTGGGGGGAGAGGCTTATTTTCATTTCATGCCTATAAAACATGCTGGGACTTTCTATTGGGGGAGGCCGTATTGTTGGAGAAACAGGGTAGATAGATTTCTGAATGAATCTGTGATTCTGTGAGCAACTCAATCTGCCTGCCTGCTTTGCCTGATTTTGGGTAAAAGTTGCTCTTTTTTTAATAAAAAATTCAATATTTATATAAATATTTATAATATTTACATACAAGCCATTCCCAGCCACTCACATGACCACTAAGACACACCCACAAATTAGGCCACACCCACAGAACTGGTTAGTGGTCCCTGGGATCTAAAATTATGAGTTTGGTGGTCCCTGAGGTCCAAAAGGTTGGCAACCCCTGCTCTATTAAGCCTAAGAGTGATTTGGGGCCGGTCACTCTCTCACAGCTAACCCACCTCACAGGGTTGTTGTGAGTAATATAAGAGACAGAGCATTAAATATGTTCACTGCCTTGAGTTGGCCAAATCATATAAAAGGCAGAATAAAAATCTAAGACTAATAATAAATTGTGCATTTCCAGCAGTTCTTAAGAGCATTAGCTGTCTTTTCTTACATATATATGACTATGAAGAATTAGTTTTTAAAAAGATAGTTCATTGAAGTTAATAAAATATTTCATGTATCAAATATGGACCAGAAATATGGTCCATGGACTGATGTGGACTGAATGTTTTTCCTTGCGCATTTAAACAAGGTAGGATTATTATTACATAAAATATACATTCCTAATATGTTAAGTCTAATATATACAACTTCTTTACTCCCCTTTGCTTAAGGATTTATTTATAAGTCACAGATGACAGTACTTACCAAGGTGGTAAGTTTCCCTTTCTTCCTCAACTGTTCACTTTTCCTTGTCATAAATGCAGTAGTAACACAGTTTTTAGTTTATACAACCTTTTACTTCAGTAGGTTTTGCTGTAAACTGAAACAGCATTTCCTCTCCTTTCTCTTTCTACCACCACCACCACCCACACCTGTGTAGCAACAGTTCTCTTTTATCTCAGTACAAGTGTGGTCTTTTACTCTTAAAGTCTTAGGGAATACAAAACCATTAGGAAGGAAAACTCCCATCAATAGCCTTAAGGCTTTTCTTCTATCCACAGACTTTAAACAAATACAAAAGCAGCTCATCAGCCTCTGTGCATCACAATGGTTTCTTGTTAAATTCACCAGTCAATCTTCAGCAATTCTAGTTAAAAGAAGCTGTCATTATTCAGTGTTACAGGCTATTCTTATGAAACATAGGAGTCTACCCACCATTTTTTAAAACAGTGTTATTACAAAGTAGGGGTGTGTATATGTTCATAAAAGTGAACTGGGAGTTGTTTAAGCAGATGTGGCTGCTTGTTATCTCCTGCCCAGGGGGTGTCAGAGCCTACAGGAAAATGAGACAGAAATTGAAGGGAGGGCCAAAAATATAGGAAAGAGAGGAAAATAGCTCACAGCTACTGATAAAACAAACCAAAAGTATAGTTTGGTCCTTTCCTGCTCCTTTTGCATTCAAGAAAAAATGTCTGAAGCATCATTTGCTGACAGGTAGGCATAAATAAAAAAAAAACATTTAAAATATTTCTGAATAAATAGAATATTTTTCCTTCATATATAAGTTCTCTTGGTGCTAGACTGCCTTTTCCAAATATGATTTGTCAATATCCAGGAGTGAGTTGATCTACGCTTGCTCTGGAGAAAGGACCATTCAGCAGAAGCCTTTAATGAAAAATTATATTCTGAAGGATGTTGCTAGCTGCCAAGTTATATTGCTCAAAGTGCTTCAGTGCTTTCTTGAAGAATAGGCCAATTCAGGAATTACAGAATCATAAGCACTGCAGGGAATTGAAAATGGAGCTCCACTTCTGATCTCTTAAAAGCATTCCATGTATTCCACAAACCTTGCACAACTAAGCATTCTAACACTATACTGAGAAGTATTTACAATTCCTCTTCAGACCATCTACATATATATTTAAATATATATATGTAAAATAAAAAGTATGTCCGTGCCGGTTCCTATAACTCCTATGCTCTTTGTGTGTGTGTGTGTGACACACACACACACACACAAAAATCTACTTGGACAAGTCGGCAGGAACAGTTGGTTATTCTCGTACGGGTCATACTGCAAAAATGATGACGGTGATATCTTCTTAACCGCTGAGTCATGGAAACCAAATGTTTGTACCAGTTGTATTTGCCTGGATGGTGGAATCAGCTGTTACTCTGAATCTTGCCCACCAGTATCCTGTGAAAAACCTGTTTTGAGGAAAGGGCAATGTTGTCCTTACTGTATAGGTAAGCACTGGAAAAGAGAGAGAAGGATATGATAGAGAGCTTTTTCCCCAATCTTATTTAATGTTAAGATGCTCTGTCAATTTAGGCCTTAATTGTATTTTTTATCTGTGATACTTTTAATGCATATATTGAAAACTATAGTATAATTATTAATTATACCCTAGTGCTATTCTTTGTGACTTAAGTATCAGCACAGGCAAACATCATAGGTAACGTTATATTGTTAAGTAATGAATAAATCTTAGCAGAAATAGATTCATCATACATTTGGGCTTCATCTACCCATAAAGGAAGGAAGGAAGTCTTACTACCTATCTTCTCCCTATGTCATATAATATCTTGACTGCAAAATCATTATCTAATATTGTATTTTGCTTGTTTTTCAATTATGCCTTTCAGGTTTTTTGGAAGCAGAGTGATTATATGTTTTGTTTCATGAGATAATGTTAACAAAAAGGAGAGGAAAGGATAATACTACTGTTGTTTTCTACAGTCTACAGCTAAAATCATGGTTAATTTCAGTTAGTGTAATATTGGTTCAGGCCATATCCAGTGTTTTCCATTTATTGCTTTATATGTGAAATCATTCTTTGAATATCCTTATTTCTGCTTTTTGCAAAGATTGTATCCATAAGAACTAATGAATATCTGGGAAAGCAAGTGACAAGACTTGTGCTTTGATGACATGATACAAACATTGTTACTTACACACATTTGAATGTAAATTTAATAAATAAATATGTCAGGATAAAAATATGAAATCACAGCAGTTAGATGAAATATTAGCATATTTTGTAGCAAGTGGTGCTGGCAATTTTTAATTTCTTATTTTAATTATTAGCTATCACATAAATTCTTCAGTGGTTGCATATTTTTCCATACTTAAGTAGGTTTTCCTGTGACTATATGTTGTGTATGTGAGCTGTGTGTATTTGCATATGTATGTATACATGTGTGTGTGTGTACACACAAACACACGCATTCACATACTTAACTAGGTTCATCCTTTCTGACTTTCTGCCGATACCTTTTTGGCTTTCTCCTAGCAAAACTGAAATAACAAAAAGTGTTTAGAATTCAGGCAGTTGAAAATGAAAAACAGCTCATATTTCCCTCAGTTGCTATGAAATAGGGAATTTTGTTCCCATTTATTGTGACAGAATACAACGTTCATATCTTACAGCTCCTTGTCAGTTGAAGCGTGATCTAGGTGTCCCAAATGACTTCTTACAGTAGAAAACTAATGATAAAATTTAGATTCAAAATAAGTTTGCTCATAACATAGTTAACATTCTACTTGTACATGGTTAATTTTAGTTGAATGAGCCCTTTCCAATCCATCCCAACCCCACCTCTGTTGCAATAACTCCATATTGCCACTGTGCCTTCCTTATTAATGTATTCATGTGAATTCCCAAGGGAATCCATTCTGAATTTTATTTCCAAGGCAATTCTCAAAGCCCTTCAGCTAGGAATTCATTTTATCAAGAGTTGCAAAGATTCTGCTTAGATCTAAAACCAGAAATGTGTGAACTATAATATAATAATAGGTGGAAGTGATCTATTAATGGAAGAAGAATAATTGAATATAAAGTTTCAGAAATTCTAAAAATTGAGCATAATAAAAGATTATTCTTCTCTTCTTGATCTGTGATGGCACAGTGGTTAGAATGCAGTATTTCAGGCTAATTCTGCCACCTGCCAGCAGTTCAATTCTCACCAGCTCAAGGTTGACTCAGCCTTCCAGCCGTCCGTGGTCAGTAAAAGGCTGACCCAGATTGTTGTGAGCAATATGCTGACTCTGTAAATTGCTTAGAGATGACTGTAAAGCACTATGAAGCAGTATATAAGTTTAAGTACTATTGTTATTGCTATTCTTAATGCTTGATCCTTTTTTTCTTTTGCAAATATACTACTATTGCCTATTTCATTTTGATTAAGCAGATATTTTCAGGAAAGGACAACTGGACAAGTTAAAAACAAATGAAAATGAAAAGTATAAGACCTGATACACAATGCCAGGCTTTCCCTCTTCCAATAATTGCATTTGTATGGCATGTTCTTTCAACAGAAGACACAGCAGCAAAGAAGGCAGTATGTCATTTTAATGGAAAAACTTATGCAGATGAAGAACGTTGGGACATTGATAGCTGCACTCATTGCTACTGCTTGCAGGGTCAGACGCTTTGTTCCACAGTTAGTTGCCCTTCTCTTCCTTGCATGGAACCAATTAATGTGGAGGGAAGTTGCTGTCCCATGTGCCCAGGTAAGTTAGATTCTGGCTGTTTATTTAGCCAGAATCGTTGTTGTTGTTTTACATAGAGACATTAAATAATCATTTGTCCAAGATAAGAGGAAAGTTTGGAAAGGTAAAAGAATATATTTTCATTAAGTGAAGAATTAAATAAAAGGTTCTGGTTAGATTTTTGGGTATCCAGTATTGAAGTCAAGAGTTCAATTCAGAAACTTTTTTTTTTGTATCTCAAAAAAATATGTCTACGGATAGTCCTTGGCTTATGACTAGTTACTTAATAATTTCTCAAAGTTATGATGGACTCAAAGAAAAGCTACTTATGACCCCTCCTCAAGGTTACATTACCATACCATCTCCACAGTCACATAATCACATTTTCAGCACTTGGCAACCAGCTTGTATTTAAGACCAGTTGCAGCATCCTATGATCACATGATCACAAGTTGCAACCTTTTTGCCTGTTTATGTATTTTGGCAGTTCCATGGGAAACAGTAAAATATATTTATAAACAGTATTCCAAGGCTTTATAGTTTTCAAATATTTTTGTTCTATTTATAGAGGCAAAAAAAGAATGTTTTTTTTTTAACACAGTAATTCAAAAACCCATCTCTTCTTAATTATCAGTGATAAGAACTGGGTGTTCATAATGCTATTATCAGACATATTTTCTGCCTCTTTTACTTTATAATTTTATGCATCTTATTTACGCTTAGACCTCTGGAGAGCTAAAAATTGCCTCATTAATGTATTGCAGGTTTTTAATATTAAATGTACAGTCCATTTTAAATAGCTTTTATTCGTTAACACCTTGTTAATGGTGTTGGTATCTAGACTAGCTAGCTTTCCTATAAATTCTATAAATTCATATAAATTTCTTATTGTTTTGCAGAAATGTATGTACCCGAACCTACAAACATTCCAATTGAGAAGACAAATCATAGAGGTGATAAAGAACTAGAAGCACCAGTCTGGCCTACATTCAGTGAAAATGATGTTGTTCATATCCATAAAGGTAAACACCATTTAAATCAATTATATCTGCATAGAGAACTTAGGTAAGCTTCAAACTATCTTTTTCTTAGAACCATGAACAGCCCACACTCTTATACTCTTCCGGAAAGCACTGAAGATCTGGTTCTGCCAGTGGACCTAGGGAACCCATTCAATGGCACGTATGATCTGTTGTCACTGGGGTGGGAAGTGGGATGATTTTATTATATTATACTACATTAATTTATTTGATTCTTTTTATTAGTGTTATTGTTTTAAATGAGATTTTATATTCTGTAAGCCACCTTGAGTAACCATGGGCAAATAGGCGGCAATATAAATTCAATAAATAAATGTTGGCAATTTTAATACTTTGAAAGGCTCTTAGAAACACCAGATTTCACTATAAGAACTTAGTTTTGTCTAAATGAGTTGAGCTATAGTTCTCTGCTGGCTGGAGATGAGAGGCTATAACACATTCAGCATTAGACTGAGGAAGGCTCACGTGGTCAGAACTTATCTTTGCTAATAGAATGGCTTGTCTGAAGCAGAAGAATAGGATACCTGTTCATAACAATTGTTTATATTTCAATCTAGTATAGGATAGAGAATCATTTCTGTAGCCAGGAATTGCACATTTTTTAAACTTCCTTTTTGCAGCCTCCAGGAGATAGAGACACAATCATGATGTGGTAATTGCAGAGGGAGGGGAAAGTAGAGGCAGGAATTATTCATTAAATGTTGATGGGCTTTTTTGGTTTGGTTTTCCAGACATCTAAACCTTTTTTTAATCGATATTTTTTTCTTATTTTTAAAAAGTGAAGCATTACATTGACCTAAGTCAGCTTTTTGACGCTAATTTTAGCAATGCAATTTTGAGGGGTTCCAGAGCTTGCAAAAAATGCCTGAAAAACTGCATTTGGACTAAATGAATTGGCTACTTTTCTGCTGAATACATTAGTGTAGAGCCGAAATGTATTTATTGTACAAGTCAATTAATTATGGCTATTGTAGAAACTGTTAAAAGATATGAGTCCAATATGTATATAGCAAGAAAGAGGAGGGAAAAGAGTTTTCTCTGATTATGTAATTTTTTTCAGGAAAAATGTTTATTAGAAGCCAGATTCAAAAATGCCCACAAGTAAGCAGAACATAAATAATGGCAACTCCTCTGTTACTTTTTTAGAATTTCCTGATCTGGAGCCAAATTTAGCAATATTTGCTTAATGCCATTAATTTGCCCAGGTGATTTTGGTAGGTCTCTGCTAAGAATAATTAAATCTGTATGATTAAGCCCAGCAAGTGTTATATTTAACTCATTTTTTAATTTACCCATTATTTCATTACCACCTATTGATATCTTCAAGTAGGCAACTTTCTGGACTGTTTACAAGAGAAAACAAAAATTATAAAATCAAAGATCAACAAGGGCAAAAACATAACATTCAAAACAATACATTGTCTACAACAAATCTACAGCAACAAATCTACCTGCATGCGATTTATATAAATCTTACATTCACAACTGATGAACTTTCTCCAAAGCACAGTTCAGTGCCCTTCCCTCTTGAGTTATGCATGGCAGATATAATGGAATTTCCATAGGCTTAAGCAAAGTCTTTGTGCCTCTGTGGAATCTGAAACCCTAGAGCATGTTTTTCTAAGGTGTAAATTCTACATGGAGCTATATTTTCAATTAATTTTGCCCCCAATTGAACAGCTGCTTGTCTACTTAAACACAAAGGTCCTGAATCTCCATTTTATTGTTAAATTTTGAGTCTTAGGCCTTGTCATTTCCATTAGTACACACCCTGTACTAAACTGTTATAATACTATTATATTTTTGTTTATTGATTGTATTATTCTATTTGTGTACTGGACTTCAACCATAATAAGGGATAATGCATATAAAAAATATCAATATGAAATAACAAGCCAACAGCACAACAGTAATGTATGAATCCTAATATAATTTTCCAGTGGATTGATTGAAAAATCTGTGACAGGCAGGTTATTCAAGAATAAATTAGCATCAGTTTCCAATTCCTGCTTGTTTAACCAAAATAATAATAAAACCACTGTGAGATGGGCAGTATATAAATTTAATAAATTCAATAAAATTACATTTTCCACTTACATTATGCTGCAAAAATGAAGATGTCCTTTTGATAAAGACTGAATTAACGTCAGTTTAGTTATAACATTGAAAACAAATTCAGTAGTACAACAAATGTGATGTGTTAAATTCTTGTGTGCACACAATAGATTTGACAAACCTGAAATTGTACTTGACCTAAGTAAAACTAACTTGAATCTAAATATTTCTTATAATATTACTTTTAATTATGAACACATCATTTGGGAAATTTTTCATGTTATTATGTATCATATCTCACAATGAGCTACTCCACTATTTTTTTATTGGTAATTTGCTTATTTTTACATTTTACAGATATGGGTCACCTTCAGGGTGAATATAGAGAAACTAGAGGATCACAGCCAACTGCAGAAGCATCTCTTGATTCTCTTGCCTGGGTAACCGTACCCCTCTTAATAGCTCTAGTTCTTATAATTGCACTTTTGTTTATCAATCAGAAAAAGCAATGGATACCAGTATCCTGCTACAGAACTCCAGCAAAGGTAATGGACTAATAGCATTTGTATTATTGGGTGATTTTAAAGGAGACAGAAAGATTCATAGATAGTTGTTTATTACCCACCCACCCCCAAAACAGAGAGAAGTGTTCAATACTGCTACTGGAAAGCAGTGTTGGAAGAGACTGTCACTTCAATCTGGGCTTGCAAAATGTATCATGTTAGTCACTGTGACTGAACACACAGGAATAGGTAGCTTGTGGATCTGAGAGAACTCTTCTTACGTTCTTGACACTTGCCGATGCCCAGGAGGATAGAGTAGCCATTTGCCCAAGAATGTTCTTTATGGTAGGAATCATTCTAATAACTGGAGGTTAATTTTATCACAAATGGAGCCCTGAGCAGTACAAAAACATAGTCTTTGTTTGTGTTCCTGGTTTTGAGTCTAAATAATATTGTGGGACTGAGTGAGTGGCTGGACTTTCTCTCACTTTTGCAATTAAGAACACACTCTTTAGCAGGGAATAAAAACATAACTATACCCAAAATGCTAACTGTATGTGTTGTGTTTTCATCCAAACAGCCTTCCTGTTTAAATAATCAATTAGTGTATGTGGACTGCAAGAAAGGCACCATGGTTCAGGTGGACAGTTCTCAGAGAATGCTTAGAATTGCTGATCCAGATTCAAGATACAGCGGATTTTACAGCATGCAAAAACAGAGTAACTTACAAGCAGATAATTTTTATCAGACAGTGTAAGAAACTGCACCTCTTACCAAGAAGTTAAGAAGAAACAAAGGCTGAGTCTGCTATTCAAATAAAACTAGAATCATGCACTTGCTTAGTGGATTGTATTGGATTTGTGACTTTATGTACAGCTCTAAGACCTTGTTGGGATTTACTCTGATTCTTGCAGTGGGCCAGAACAAGCATTCCCACTTCTGACCAAGTGTTTTCCTGGAACCAAAGTTTTAAAATTTGTTGATGTTTTGCTTGTAACATAGTAATCATGATTGTTTGGGAAGAGAAAACTGGGGTGAGCTTGTGTGGTGAGAACAAGAAGCTTCAAAGAAAATAGCTGGTCAGCTTAGCTTGGAGTCAAAGAATATCGTCTTTTACTGACACTCCGAATTGCATTTATTGTAGTGAAGTATAAGCAGAACCCTAACACAATTCAAATCAGAACATTTGGGGTGCTTTTGCTGTAAAAAGTAAATCTGTAGGATAAACTATTGCACAACAGGTGCAGGATAGCTGCAGCTGTATTTTTCTATCTGATCAGAAGCTGCAATAGTAAATGAATGATGCAGTAAGGAAAACATGAAAACAAAAAGGGCAAATTTGTGGAAAATAAGTACAATTATACATTGTGCTGCTTTTTGTTTTTGATGCTAATTGACCAGACTGGCGGTTAGCAAATGTATAATTCCTGAGAAGAGCACTGAATCTTTTGGCAACAGTATTGAAGGGAGAGAGGAAAAGTTAAATACCATTTGATTCCAGTACTCTGTTTGGGTGTGTGCGCACGCATGTATGTGTTTCTTATACTGTCTATCAGTTTCAGGAGGTTCACGCACCAAATTATCTTTGAAGAAAATGATCTTGTTGGATGAAGATCTAGCTCAGATTCATTTTTGTATCATGTTAAGGGGGGGGGGGNCATTTTTGTATCATGTTAGGGGGGGGGGGGTTCTGTTACTGATTATGCAGACTAGAAGCAACTTTCATGCTAGAAAGCTGCTTAATGTATATTACTCAAGCACCTTTTTGGAAGCTCAGAAAGATCATGCTTCTTTAAAACTTTAGCTTTATAGAAATATCCATGTAAATATCGTTATGCTTAAAAAAAGCATTTGTGTGTCTCTGCGTGTTTAAGTGTTTGTGTATAGTATTTTATATATACATACACATGTATGTGTATGAATATATACATATAAAATACACATATACTCCTACTATAAATGTATATATGTATATATACAGTATATATATGCTATTTATATATACAGTATATATCAGTATAATTTTGTATTTTCCCTGTTGAATGTATTTTTAACTGAGATTTTACCCAGAACAAAAACACAGGCATTCCATATTATTACTTAACTTTGTGTGTTTAGAAAGACAAGATGAGGTTATCTCATTTTATCTAGTTTTATTTGATTTGGAAGTGTTAGGATGCAAATGAGTGTGGGTGTGTGCGCGTGCCCTTGTGTTTGCATACATATCCAGTGTGTGCACAATTTTAGCAGTAAGCATTAGTATCGCTACTTGCTACATTTCAGGGTGTGTGTGTGCGTTTGTTTTTTTATCCTGCATGGCCTTAAAAAGGCTTAAAATTCAATGCATTGGCTAGAGACACTGATAATGTATAGGCAGCACTCCTCAATTCCACAGAATAGCAGTATCTGCATTTGGACTTATTTCAAAATAGTTGTTTGAAGCAGCTATTAGAATAAAGTCCACAACTCACTGAAGGTTTGTTGCAGCTTGACTTGTAATTTTAACTGTACACACAACTTTAACTTTTCCAAACAGGTCTTGGCACTTTTATACTAACTGCCCAGTTGTGTGTTGCCTCTTACTTTCACAATTGCTTGTCCTGAGACACAGATACCCAATATGTTTAATGTGAAAAGAAAATGTATTTTTTGTAAAGGAACTCTCAAGTATTGTTGTAAATACTTGGTCAGAGATTACTGAACTTTAAAACTGAAAAACCTAATTTATTATATGACCTAATTTATTAATCTGAAGATTATCAAATATCTTGTTTTAGACTATCACAAAGTGTTCTAGCTGTTTGTGTCAAAGAGAAAGGTGTATCATAAAGGCTCAGTGTTTTTTTTCTGTTATGAATTCAGTTTCCAAAAGAATTAAAAAAAATGTAGCCCCTCTGCCCCCACCACAGCATTTTATCCTTAGTATAAAGACACTGAAACAAACATTACTCTCCCATTATTCAGATTCTGTCACGGTCATTCATTCATTCATTCCTTTCATAAAGAGTAAACAGTCCTTATCGGAAAATTGTAAATGCTTGCTGTTTTACAATCAAGGCCATATTCTGAATGATACTTGCAGGATATAGGACATGGTGTAAAATGTTTTTTTTTATTATTTTATTATTATTTTAAAGATATTATTTATCCTATGTGCTGTATTCATTACACTCTTTTACTTTGGTTCCTGATGTGCTCTTGTAAGAGAAATGCAGATACAATTTTCTGAAAAATAACATAGATGCATATTATGGCACTTAAGAGTGCGCTGCAATTTGGCAGGTTGCTTGTTTACTTTTTAAAATGTAAGATGGTTTCTTGTAATTTGGCTCTTGGCAGCACAATAAAAATTAACTTGATGAACTTTTAATTGCTGTGAGCTGAGTTTTTCTGTATAATATTGTTTTAATTTTTTTTAACTTTCCCAGATTTGTATCTTGACAAAGATCTTTCTTGCAGTACACTTGTTAAGGTTCTAGCCACTTTGAGGCCTGCTCCATAATGCTCCACTTTCCCATCTCTTAAGGTTTGAATTCTCCACCTCTGTATTCAGTATTACAGGGTATCAGTATTAAATCCTTGTGGAGTAATTCCTCAACCTGTTTTTAAAAATGGTTGTTCTGTTCTCCCTAATTTTCCCCCCAACCTTGTTGATAATCCTTGTTCAAGCGTGGAAATGTTATTTTGCTTGAAAAATGAACTAATAATTCTCAACATGCAGCTTTAGAGCACCAAGGTGCCCATAAAGTACGGTAGTCTTCAACTTACAGCCACAACTGAACCAAAAATTTATGTTGCTCAGTGAAACATTTAAGTGAGTTTTGCCCCATTTTATGACTTTTCTTGCCACTGTTGTTAAGTGAATCATTACAATTGTTAATTTAGTAACATGGTTGTTAAGTGAATTTGGTTTTCCAATTGACTTTTTGCTCCATAAAAAGTGATTAGGGAATCCCAGGACACAGCAACTGTCATAAATATGAGTCAGTTACCAATCATCTGAATTTTGATCACATGACCATGGAAATGCTGCAATGGTCATGTGAAAAATGGTCATAAGTCACTTTTTCCAGTGCCGTTGTAACTTTGAATGGTCATTAAATNACATGACCATGGAAATGCTGCAATGGTCATGTGAAAAATGGTCATAAGTCACTTTTTCCAGTGCCGTTGTAACTTTGGTCATTAAATGAACTGTTGCAAGTTGAGGTCTACCTCTGTGTGTGCATGTGTGTGTGTGTAAAATAGTGTGTGTGCACACACACCCCTTAATGCTTGTCATCCTCATTTTGCACCTATATTTAACCTTTAGTATTATATCACTAAGGCCATTAAGTCCCCATTAATTCTGGATCCAAATTAAAGCATCCCTGAAAGTTAACTTTCCATCCTCCTATTGAACGTATCCAGTGAATGAAATTGTTATTCCCTCTCCGATTATACAGCTCCACTGCTAAAGTACTCTTATTGTTAAGGAAAATTTTTGTGACAATCAGTTGGAATCAACTTGTGTCCTACATTCTGAAACTACAGGAAGCAAATATTGACGACCTCCTGTGCAGTATCATCTGAAGTATCATCTCTTGGTCACTTTTCAATGTTAAACCCATCCAGCTCCTTCAAAATATCTTCATACAACTTGGTTTCTAAATCCTCTGATCATCCTTGTTGCTCTTCTGTGAACCAGTTCCAATTTCTCTGCCCAGTGCTATACTTAAGATGTAATTTGAATAATCAAGTGGAACAATTCTGTTGAAAAAAGTTCATATTTGCCTTTCTTACAGCTGAATCATCTTATTGACTCAAATTCAGCTTGTAGTTATTCCAAATACTATTACCAGTTTTTCCTATGGGAGTTTGTCTCAATAGATGTCTATGCTCCACTCATTCTTCTCAACATTCCATTATTATTATATCCTGTATTCTTCTTTAAAGTTAAGGATGCCAATTCTCGTCTTCACTTGTAGGCACCTGATGCCTTGGATGGACAAGCCTTTGTTCTATAAGAATTGCATAAGATACCAGTACTGCAATCCTATCCCCATTAGTGCTTCCTTAAAGAAGGAATATCTGTTCTAGTATTCACATGTGCAGAATTGTATAAACATATCTTTGATGAAGGAGGTCATCTGTAGCTGCCTCTTTTAACATCACAATTCAAATTCATATTTTCTGGGACCTTGCAAATACCATCAGAGCACAAGAAATGGCACAGCTACTTCAAGAAGGTGTAAACAGGTGCAGTAAGCACACTTATGCTCTGTGTGTGCCCAATGCACATCCTCACTATTGTATCCTTAACACAAGATGAACAAGTCAATAACTACTCCAGAGATATTACGTAGCTGATTTGGTCATGTTTCTGAAATTTAATTGTCTAATTGTCACATGTATTGTAGTTAAGCCAAAAGCTCACATTTTTCCTGCTCCACCTGCATCGAGGAAGAAAAGCTTGAAGCACTCTTAACAAGAGATTGGGTGCTGCATCTACAAGCAAAACCAAAGAGTTTTGGAGCAAAGGACTTTGCTCCAGATTAGCTCCAGATTATTTGACATTATACTGCTTGTTCCAGATTATTTGACATTATACTGCTTGCTCCAGATTATTTAACATTATACTGCTTTCACCCAGTTCAAAACAAGTGTGACCTGTTCATTCAGCATTTCATCTGACAACTCTTAACTAATTAGTAACCCCTGTAAAATATTTAAGCTACCTCTGTGTTGTAGCCATAATATTGAATACTGAGTGCATAAATAAGGGAGAAACAGGTAAAATGTATACTAATTAAGCCTACTGTGAGTAAAACTTTGACTCCTGATTGTAGAAAGTAAAAAAACTGAAGGCAAACTTTTCTTTTTTAAGAATCACCAGGGAGGATGAGAAGCACACATGCATTATACAGAGAGGTCTACATGAACACCAAGAGAAAAAAGCATCCAAGGAAAAATTTGCCCATATGCACAAGAAGCAGAAGGATACCAGATATGACAAATATACCACAACAGAAGTAGTATTTGGAAATATATGTCAAGCAAGAGTACAAAACTAGTAAGCAGTCCTGTAATAGGAACTGGAACTGTTATCAGAGGTAACCAATTTGAAGTTCTGAACATAGAAGGCAAATTTCAACATCCAAGATGGTTATCTTATTCCAAAATCTCTAGAATAATGGAAAATACTTTTTCTCTAGAGGAATCAATGAAGCACTTCTCAGAAGAAGAAGAAATAATTGATTTGAAAGCCTGTTTTGATGAGCAGGAGCTGCCATGTATGAATTTAAAAAATATAATAAAATGTATTCAATTTTCTTGATGCAAATCTCCAGATCATCAAGGCTCATGAAACTGAACAATCACTATTTACTTCTAATTATTCTTGTGAGCACAGACAAAATTGCTAGAAGAGGATTCCCTTGGTAGGAAGTTGAATAGGAACCCAAGTAGTGTTTTCATCTATGCTTTCAGCTATGATCAATAGACAAGAAAGGAAAGCAGAAGATAAATCATTGGCTACCAAAAAGGTACACACAAAGATTTGGATTTCTGGGGAAAAAACAGTGCACTTCACAAGAGAAGGAAACAATTTTCTAAGAGGAAACTAAACCAGAAGGAAGGGAGGAATACATGCCCAAACCAGGTATAAAGAAACTGCTAAGTATAAAGGATATAGCTGTATGATATAATTGTAGGAGATGACTAGGCTGAGGGATCAAACACATCATAAGTCATGAGTCCTCCAAGCCACAAAAGATCTAAGTCCATCCCACCTTTAATACGTTAAACTCCTTTCCCTTGACCATTAGTAGCTCAGATCACTGTAGAGAGTTTAAGTTTGCAAGAAATCTTTACTCTTTTAAACTGCCCGAATCTCCTGATTTCCCCAGTGCTTGACATTAATAGAGGTACAAAACAAAATAAAAACATTCTTAGAAATTCCAAATATATGATAGTAGCAATAGAGTGGCAAATTAACTGTAACATTCTCCATTGTTTGTGAACCAAATATGGGCAGCGAACAAAGAATCACCCGAACACTGAAAAGTGTTTTGACCTGATAGTTATCACAGAAAAGTATTTGGCTAAGAGTCATGATTAGAACACAAAAACTGAATGATCTTCTTTATTCAAAATCATACAGCCAACAAAAAAGGAGGAAAAGAGGTTCTATACTTAATACTCTTCAAACATACACACATTTCTGAAGAAATTTTATGCTGCTCACAGTTGGGCAGTCTTATAGGGGAGAAAGGCAACATAAAAATGTCATAAATATATAAAACTCACAGTCTGAAATGGAATGTAATAGTTGGATTCCCAGGAGGGAGGGGGTACATTCCAGAAAAATAAAAGGCAGTTCAGTCTAAATATTTTGTGTGAGAGAAAGAGGATGAAGACAGCCTCACCCTAATAGTTCTTGTAGTATTTGCTTGGTGTACATAATAGTTTGGCAAGACTCTATCAATAGGTGTAGAACAGGGGTGTCAAACTCAAGGCCCGGGAGCCAGATCCAGCCCATGGGGCCACCCTGAAAACAGTGATGGACCAGCCAGCAGGCTCCCAAGCTCCATTTTCACTGGCAGAGGGTTGCAGGAGGTTGTGGCAGCCAAAAACGGAGCTCAGGAGCCTGTTTTCGCTGCTGGAGCGCTCAAGCCATCATAGACGCCGACAGGAGTGACATTGAGATGGCCACACCCATCCTGGTCATGCCCTCAGAGATCAAACACAACCCTGATGTGGCCCTCAATGAAATCAAGTTTGACACCCTTGGTGAAGAACAATAAAGAACCCAGCTTGAAAGAATTGCCACGTCCTTGATTTTTAAGCCTGTCACAATCTTTAATATCCAACTCCTACCGAAAGGATATGGCAAGATTTAAAATGACAACAACAGCAAAGTGATACAGGTCACTTTTTCAGTCCAAGGATATGGATGATGCTTTTTTAAACTCACTATGAGTTTATCGTCTGTACCTCTATAACTGTCTGGTTTGGTTCTGCAACCCAACAGGACAGACACAGACTTCAGAGGATAATTAGAACTGCAGAAAAAAACAATTACTCCTAACCTACCTTCCATTGGAGACCTGTATACTGCACGAGTCAAAAAAGAGGGCTGTGAAAATATTTACAGCCTCTCACATCCCAAACATAAAACATCCCAGACGTTTCAACTCTCAAAACGACGCTATAGAGCACTGCCACCAGAACAATTAGACCTTGGAATACCCATCTCTAATGATCTCAGTGCTGGAGCCCACTGTAACTACATAGCCAAAAAGGCATTAAGAGTTGTTTAACCTAATCCTATGTAGCTTTTTCTCTGGTCATGTCACACCACTAACTAGAACATACAAAACATTTGCTAACCAATACTCGAATACAGCTCATCAGTCTGGAACCCATATTATGTATTCTGGTATTAGCACAGTTGAGAAAATCCAGAAATATTTTCACAAGAAGAGTTCTCCACTCCTCTATTCATTATAGAATACCTTATGACACCAGACTTGAAATTCCAGACCTAGAAAACCTTGAATTACGCTGTCTTCGGTCTGATCTAAGTATAGTATATAAAATCATACATTGCAATGTCCTACCTGTCAATGAATACTTCAGCTTCAACCATAACAACATAAGAGCAAACAACAGATACAAACTCAAGGTTAATCACACCAAACTTGATTGCAGGAAATACGACTTCAGCAACAGAGTGGTCAATGTCTGGAATACTCTACCTGACTCTGTAGTTTCTTCCCCAAACCCCAAAAACTTTAACCTTAGACTGTCTACTATTGACCTCACCCCTTTCCTAAGAGGTCTGTAGGGGCGTGCATAAGCACATCAATGTGCCTACCGCCCTGTCCTATTGTTTCTTTTATTTTCTTATATGTGCCCATTTCATGTATTCATAACTATGGATATATTACCTATCTTGTAAGCAATTGACAAATCAAATAAATAAATAAAATAAAGTTTCCTGAAAGCCATCACTCTGCTAAACAAATAATTCACTCAGCACTGTTCAACTATTTACAAAGTCTGCACTACTATTACCATTAAGTTCATCACTCCTTATCACTCATCCCCTCCCACTTGTACTGCATGACTGTAACTTTATTGCTTGTATCCTTACGATTTATATTGACTGTTTCCTAGTATGATTGTTTGCTTATTGTACCCTCTGACTATCATTGACTCTTTGATGAATGTATCTTTTCTTTTATGTTAACGGACAAATTCCTTGTGCGTCCAATCACACTTGGCCAATAAAGAATTCTATTCTATTCTATTCGCAAGTGGATAATCTATAATGGTTATGGGAAATTTCAACTCAGCCAGTAATGTCATGTTGAACTCGAGCTCAAAGGACAAGAGATTAATTTTAGACCTGTATTTAAAGAAATACTTCATGGCTGAGTGGAATAGCTGTCATTGGATGAGGAATTCCAAGGATTTCTCAGTAAAGTGAACAAGAATAACCCATTTTTCTTATCTATTTATTTTTATTAGATTTGGTGTGCCACTCATCTCATCTTCTCCTGTTTTGGTGAAATTCACTGGCTTCACAACTGGTTGTTGTTCTCATGATATAAGGAAATCAGAAGTAATGTGGTATCTTTATATGATACCAATGTAAACATGGGAGCCAGTTCGGTGTCATGATTAAAGCTCCAGGTTAGAAACTTGGAGGCTGTAAGTTCTAGTTCCAGCTTAGGCACAAACTGTGGTGACCTTGGGCCAGTCCTTCTCTTCTAGCCTTAGGAAACAGATAACAGCAAACCACTTCCAAAATCCTGTCAACAAAATTGCAAAGACTAGTTGAGGCTGTTGCCAGGAGTCAACTCTGACTCAAAGGCGCGCACACATAAAAGTAAATCATAATAATTTTTTTTTAAAAAAATGGTTTTCCACCCAAAAGGAAAGGCATTTACCATATGTTTAGGTGGTAAGCCTCTTAAAGGTTTCCAAACTAGAATGCAAAATTTCCAGATAATATTTTACTTTAGAAAGCGACCAGGGTAAAGGAAATGACATGAATCAAGAGAGATTACCATGGTATTTGACAACCATTTTGCACTGGTGGTTAAAGCACTGGGTTAGAAACCAAGAGATGAGTTCTAATCCCTGACTGGGTGACTTTGAGCCAGTCCCTCCCTCTCAGCCCATGGAGTCAAGCAACAAGCTGCTTTGTCAATTCCTGCTGCAATCAAACAGATCAACATTTTGTTGATCCAAAAAAAAGTGGAACCTGCATAGGCAGGAAAACACTAGGTAGAAATACACAGGCACAGCCACCATGTTGAGACACTCAAAGTTCATTATATTTCTGCTGCCTCTCTATATCTCTTCTGCAGAAAGTTGCATGATAGAATATCCAGCAGTGTGTCTGGTGATGTCACATTCGAAAGCATTCCCTGTACAGAAATAAATAGCTAAATTCAGAGTGTCCAATTTCATCAGGAGCAACCCAGTCCCGCTTTTCACTGCTATGGTAGAAATCAACAAATGTAAATCAGCAACCTTGTAACTATTAACTATTTAATCAGAAAGGTTTCACTGATTTCTGTGGGATACACCCCCTATGGATAAATATAGGCTTGCAGTCCCAAAAGGTTCCAATCAGAGAGACCGATTGGATGCAAACTTCAGCCTCCTCCCCATACTGCAGTTATGAACTTTTCTCTTAGCATTTAAATTCCAAACAAACCAATCATTTTTCCCTCATGGCTTTTTTTTTGTTTTTGTTTTTGTTTTTTGTTCTCCACTGAACTTGTTCACTGAATTAATTCTGATGGTGAAAAAGGGAGTGTGCAGGATGTACATCTTATGTTTTAAATGCCGTGGAATTCCTCACATTCTTTGCAGCAGCTTTCCTTTGTTTCGAAAGTCGCCCAACGGGAATGTAGTTTGTGCCCTTTTGTCCTTAAACGGGGACCAATCCACCCTGATTTCAGATATTTCTCTCTTTTTGGGGGGGAGGGGGGTGGGGAACTTTCTAGTNGACACTTCTTGTGTCCACGTGGAAGCGATCCAAGAGAAAACCTAAGGATGACCCCTTATACCGAATCCCTGGTGTGCCAATTGAGAGCTCAAACGAGAAGTGGTTGTTTCAGGTTCCCGTGCACAAATAAAGCACAATGTCATATCCTGATGTGCCTGCCCCGCAGGCGCGTTCAGACTTTCGACTTATTAATTAATAACTATTAATTCATCAAGCTGTGACTACCCCCACCCCCATGACAATGGCCCCTTTCTCTTTCAAACGAACAAGCAACGGAAGGATAGGTAGCGTGAGGCTTTCTTTCACAGGGACCCACGAAATAAAACCTCCACAGCGTCGAAGGGCTTCGTCAGGCCGCGCTCCGAAGGGAGGGGGGGGGCGCGCGCGGGGGAGGCGGCCTGACTCACACTTGCCGCCCCACCCTTTGCTTTTCCGCCTCGGCGATCGGGAGCGCGCACCGGCCGCTCAGGAAAGGAGCGAGCGAGCGAGCGAACGAGGGAGCGGGCGCCGCGAGGGCGCGCCTTGGCCGGGCCCCCCAGCGCGGTCTCTCAGCTTCTTTCGGCGATGGCGACGGCGGCTTCGCCCTCGCCGCGGGACCCGGCCGGGGACTGGCAGGACTTCTCGGGTTTTCAGCCTTCGTCGGAACCGAGCGGTTGCCCGGAGCCCTCGGAGACGGAGACGGCGGCGGGGCCGGCCGCCGTGGAAGGAGGCCCGTGGGATGGCGGAGGCGATCTGGGCACCCAGCTCCCGCTCTGCTTCCAACCTGCTCGGCTGCCGGCTGAGCCTTGCGTCGACCCGGAAGCCCTTCTCCCGCCGCAGCCCCTCAGCGAGCGGAGCGCCTTGCACGAAGATGAGTGAGTGAAGCGGCGGGTCGGATTCCTTGCTTGCAGGAGGAGGAGGAGGAGGAGGAGGAGGAGGGAGCCGGGAGCCTCCCCCTCCTCCTCTTCGCCCTCCTGTCGCTTGGCGGGAGGTCCCTTGGCAAAGAGTGAGGTTCTCCCTTCGGTCGTGGAAAGCTTCGCCGGAGACTGGGGCGTTCTCAGGGCTCGGCCGTTCTCCTGGAGGAGGAAAAGTACGAGGCGCGGGGCGGGGGGAGTCAGTGGGGAAAAGAGGATTGCAGCTTCGGTACACGGGACAGAGGATTCGGGTGTTTGCTCCACAGCCCTCTGGGCTTAACGAGGACTTTCATGCCCCGAAAGAGGAAAGCTTCGAGATAGTTTTACCTTCACTCCGAATGGACTTTAAACTTTCCAGCACGACCAGACTGAACTCGATACGTGAGCAGCGTTATTCCACCGACGAGGCGCTAGAACTTGGTGGAAGGCAACCTCTCCTCACAAGGAATCCTTTTGTATCTTATACTTGAGGGTGGGCCCTTTCTCAGAGTCCCCAAAGGCCCCTTTTGTGTGCAGACCCTCATGTTTTATTTTAAAAACTTGAACTGTTTTGCAGTGCAAAAAAAGCAAAAGAAACTTTGCAGAGACATAACTGGAAGTGCACACCCGAAGTGCACTTTTGATAAATTGTCTCAAATATTTGTTTTCCATAAGGGTTGTTTGCTTGTTTTTTTAAACAGACACACCTGCTGACTCTTGTCACTTTTTATTGATGTTTAGGAATTGGAAGCATTTTAGACTACAATCTCTGCTCCAATATAATCATTGGCATGGGTGTATTTTGTAGTTTACATCAAAAGCACTTATATACCCAAGATAAGAGATCTGATTGAGAGATGGTGGAAACAATTTATTATCCATTGAAGATGAATGAATGAATGAATGAATGAATTCTTTATTGGCCAAGTGTGATTAAACACACAAGGAATTTGTCTGGGTGCATGTACTCTCAGTGTACATAAAAAGAAAAGATACTAAATAATACTAATGTGAATAATATTTATATTATCCAAAGGATAAGTTGATGTTTGCACATCAGAGCATAAAGTAATAAATGAAATTGACTCAAGTCAATTTTGCATCACTCCTCATGCTAGATGGACCAGCTAAAAAACTGCAGAAGTTCCTTTCAAGGTTCACCTGATCTTAGAACTTAGGTTAGCTATGGCTTCTTTGTCCCATATCAGGAATTGAAAGACAAGAACAAACCATGGCTCGATAATGGAAATATTTGAAACCTCTTGTTTCATACAGCAAGCCAAAATAAGAGAAAACTTTACTGCTTTTTTCTTAATGAACCCTGAAATAATTACAATAAATGGGAAGAACTTGAATGCAGATGAAGGTCAACAGTAGCTAAAGTACTGGCAGCTGTGATTTCTTGTGTATTATAATCTGTGTTCTGCTTTTGTAAGCAATTAAGAGAGAAAATGTTTTTCTGTTACATTTATTGTTGAACAGATACTTCTATAATGTAACAATTTCATTTTTGGCAAGTTGGTATAAGACATGGGTGTCAAATTCGCCATGTCACGTTGCCATCACGTGACATCGTGGAGCTGGGGTGGGCATGGCCTGGACATCCAACCCGCGGGCTGTTAGTTTGACACCCCTGATGAGGCAATCCATGAGGTTCTTTATAATAATCCAAATAATAGCATTGCATGCTTTCTCTACTTCTTAATGCAAAATTGACTGACTCAAATCTAAGCAGAAAACTCTAAAAGCAAAGGTCAGATCCAATGACAGATATTTTTGTAGTGGGTGATTACCCATTCATGGCTGAGACTATAAATATTGACATATTTTACTTTGGAATTAATATGGTACAGACACTTTTAAAAGCAGAAGCTTTACTCACTTTAGAATCTTAGTTTCTGCATAGTGTAAGGATTGGATTTTTTTTTTCTTCCAGGATTTGGAATGCTCTGACAGATAATTATGGTAATGTAATGCCAGTAGACTGGAAATCATCCCACACCAGAACACTGCACTTGCCAACCCTGAATCTTTCTGAAAAGGCAGTAAGTATTGCCAGAACTATTTGAAAAATGTTCCTTTTGTCCATTTAAATTGTGTCCTAGACATCAAATATTACATAAGCCATCAATTAATACCATTATTAGCTTTCTCTTTCTGTTGGCATCATGTGTTTTCTTCTTCAAAATGTATCTAACATGTGTCCCAATGTCCAATAAGATATGTTAATTTTAAAAAAATGCAAGAATTATCATTTTAATGCTAATTCCTACATTTTCATTCCTGCAAATTTCATTAATACGTTATCAATTCTAATAATGTATAATACTTTAGTTTAAGCCAGAAATCAATCAATCAGTAACAGTAACTGATACAAGAATAAAAGCAGCCCTCAGGCTTCTGTATTGAGTTTGTATATGGGTCAGGCTATCACAACCGTTGGTTTTAAATTTGAGGCTAGCCTATTATTGTGGCAGGATATTTTTTTCTACATCCTGATTGGTTGGGAGTCTATTGTTTGCGAGTCTTGGTCTGTGTTTATTGGACTTGGAGTTTGTTTGATTGTGTTTCTGGTTTCTTTCGCGTTTATGCTCTGTTTTTGTGGCTTTAGTCGCGCTGGCAACACTCTTGTTCTGTGTTGCGAGGATTCAGTGCCAGCTTGGCTTTTGCGTGAAAGGACGGCCTGAATATCTATTAGGAAGCTCTAGTCACCCGTTAGTTTCATCTGGGCCGGTGCCTGTCGTTGGGTGGTTTGAGCGATCTCGCCGATCAGAGGGTCTGATATTTGTGCCCAGGTGTTTGCCTGGCTTGTGGTGGCTTGTGGAGATCTTTCTATTTGAGAGCTGCAGGCTTCCAAATTGATTGACACGTCTGGTGAATCTCTTCTTTATTCATGCTTTCAGGGTCTTTTTTCAATCTCTATGGTTTCCTACTGATTCTTCTTCTGGCTGGGGTTTTCTATAGTGGCTAGGGTTTTAGTGCCCCAGCTGAAGTTGATGTTGACCTGCTGGTTTTCACGCCTTGTGTCTGGACTTAGTGAGAGGTTGTGTTCCAGCTTTTTTACTGCGATTTTTGTGTTCATCCAGGTGGTACTTATTCTTCATTGGTCTGTCCAATATTGGGCCAGCAATCGATTGCACACGGGAACTTCGGTATATGCCGTGTTTTTCCAGCGGTCCATTTTGTCTTTGGGGTTTTTTAAGGCTATGGATCTGCATTTTATTGTCTGTTTTGCGAAGGCAGTCTTGATGTTGCATGCCAAAATCTTACGATTGTCTGTCCAGTACCTCTTATGCTACTGGGGCAGGACAGCTGTTTCATAGTCATTTATCTTCTAGGGTCTCCTGTTCTATTTCTTTGGTGTGTTTTGTGCGATCAAGCTGGTGATTTGTTTTTGTGGAAGCCGTGGCTGTCAATACTTTAGTTCAGGGTCATAGTTCAGTCCTTATGATGCTGTCTTTGTACTAGCCAGAGCGTTTGTTCTAGGTAATAGTGTTTTCGGCCACGGAATAATCTTGATCTGCCGGTGGGTGGAATTGCGGCATTGACGGGGTCCGGCGGTTGTGGTGTTTTTCTTTAGTATTCATGGTGTACTGCGTGGTACTTTCATGCACCTCATCCCAGGATGTCAGCTGTTCTTTTGCCTATAGACTTAAGACTACATCTAGGACATGTGTCATAGTATGTTTGTTTTACTTCCAGCCATGGTGAACTTGTATTTTGGTGGCGTGTGTGTTGCTATAGCCGGTGCGTGTTAGGAAATTGTTTTAGGTCTCTTCTTTTCCATGGGTCGCCCATAATCACAAACATGTGGCATCGAGTATCATTAGCCAATAGTTTGGGCTTTGTATACATCTCGCTTCGTGCATAGCCAGGCTCTGATTCGATTCTCCAATAACGACGGTTGCAATGACGGCGACAGGGTGATCCCAAGGGGCTCCTTCAATTTGCTTGCACTCTTTGTCCTTTGCTATGATGAAAATGTGTTGGTTAGCAGTGTTCGTTAGTTCCATGAGTGCTTTAGCTGCGTGGTATAAGTTTTGATGATTTCAAGATGTTTCTTTTATCTGGGACTCTGACCGTGAATAGGTTGAATGATAATATATTTGCTTGTTTAAGTCGCGTAGCCCCGAGAGTTACTTCACATGAGCATGCAGTTCAGTTCCTCCTCGTGGTATTATCCCACGTCATTGTATGCTTTTTAGTCGTAGCAACGTGTTCAGCAGAATCTACTCTCCCATCATCAGGCTTCTGTATTGAGTTCGTATGTGGGTCAGCTATCACAGCCATTAGGTTTAAAATTTGAGGCCTAGCCTACTGCATATTCCAGTGGGAATGCATCCTACAAGTTTTTTTCTTCAATCCAGATTGGTGGGAGTCTTGGTCTAGTTTTATTGACTGCGTCGTTCTGATTGCGTGTTTTTGTCTTCTGTCTGGTTGTGGCTTGATTGCTTCTGGGCAACACTGCTGTTTCTAGATATTCGAGCTTCTCGTGCAGCTTGCTATTTGCGTGATAAACTTCTTGACTAGGAAGCATAGGTTCATCTGGTTGCCTGTTGGTGGTGTGTTTGAGCTGGACTATCAGACGGGGAGTCTGTTTGTGCCCAGGTGTTTGCCTGGCTTGTGGTGTGGAGATCTTTCTATTTGAGGGTGCAGGCTTCCAAATGATTGACAGTCAATCAATCTTCCGAAGGAAGCTGAACAGCGCATATATATATATATATGTGTGTGTGTGTGTGTGTGTGTGTGTATCTTTGGTTATTCGGGTTTTCTCCCGCGTAAAATAGGAAGTATCTTTGCGACATTTCGACGAAATCACATTCGTCATCTTCAGGCTTGTGTCTTCGGCTTTGTGCTTCTCGGAGTAATGCACAAAGCCGAAGACACAAGCCTCAAGATGACGAATGAGATTTCGTCGAAACGTCATCAAGATACTTCCAATTTTATGTGGGAGAAAACCGGAATAACCAAAGATCCACATACAAATACCCGCGAAAACTTCAGAAAACACACACACACACACACACACACACATATATGTTTTCTTAAGTTTTTGCGGGTACTTACATGTATGGTATTCAGCTTTGTTTGGGTATTTTCCCACATCATGATAGTTGTGCTTTTAAAGTTGTAGCACGTTTCGGCAGAATCTCATCTGCCATCATCAGGCTTCTGCATAGTATTCGTCTATGAGTCAGACTTTCATAAGTATCCACCTAGATGAACACAAAAAAGTAGTAAAAAGCTGGAACACACCTCTTTAATAGTCCAACACATGAAAGCCACAGGTCATAGCATCGACTTCAATGGCACCAAAACCCTAGCCACTATAGAAAACCCC